>JAQMYM010005073.1:0-11360 GCA_030014255.1 Parauchenoglanis ngamensis
ATATATATATATATATATATATATATATATATATATATATATTATGTTGTTTATAAAGTTTGTTTTCAGATTGTTTTTAAGAATATAATTAGCTGCAGTGAATAGAAAATCATTCATATAGCTCTCGCAGCTCTTGTCACGAGAAATCTCACTGGTAACTATATTATTATTTCTTTCTTTACTTTGAAATGCATTGCTTCCTCATTCAGTTTTCATCATCATCTCTCAAAATCATCTCAATTCTTGCCATCCTGTCTTTCTTCTTATCCTTAAACAAAATGGCCAACCTGTTTGTTTCACACTTTTTGATTTTCATGTGCCTTCATATCCACAATTATTACATCCAAATTTGTTTTCAAAATCATCTAAAGACCTAAACTCTTTTTGGTGTTTTACACTTATTTACATTAATTTGCCAAACTGAGTATGCTAACTCCCCATGATGGAATTGCTATACAAGCAATGCTACATGACATCTAGTGGAATAAAACAAGTAGAAATAAAATAGCTTATCGGTCTCAGAAGCTTTTTAAACCTTATGAAGATTTATGATGATGCTGATTATGAAGATAATGACAGTGTTTATCACTGGCTCAACATTAATGGTCTGAGACCCAGACTGTGTGTGTGTGTGTGAGACGGAGAGAGAGAGAGAAAGAGAGAGAGAGAGAGAGAGAGAGAGAGAGAGAGAGAGAGAGGGAGAAAGAGAGCACTGTACGGGGAAACTGTCCTTTCTCCAGCCTGACACACACTGGATGCATGCTGTGAGCAGGCTGTTAGCAGTCATTAATCAAAGTCACTCTGCTCCCCCACTTCATCCAGCCGTCCATATATCTATCCATCCATCTATCCAGCAGACAAAATACTTCAATTCAAGCCGCAAACTCTTTTTACTTCTTGTCTTCACTGCCATTCCTACAGACATTACTGTTTACAATAAGGTTGAGATTTCAGATACGTTAACACTAACACATTTATTAAATGCTTTCATTGTGTTAACATGTTTTGCAGTATACAGTGCTATGACAAAATGTCTCTCTCACACACACACATAGAGGTGTGCATGTGTGTGTGTGTGTGCACGCACTCTAAGTGATGGATGAGGACCAACTTTGGGAGCCGATCCATCAGGCTAGTAGACAGTTCAGACAGGCCCCCATGCGGAGACCAGAATTCCCACTGACCACCCCCAGAGCGGCAGGCCACATCACTGACAGGAAATGACCTCATCCACATCACCCTGTCAATTATTGTCAAATCCATTATGATTGGCCTTTATGACATGACATCAGAATTTCAGTCCTAAGAGCAGATGCACTTCAGGCAGATTTGCACAAAGACATGACACCGTTGAGGCACACCACAATGATGCTTTGGCATGGAATAAAATGGTCAGTGTCGTACCACAACACAGCTTGGTGGATGCTCCAAATTCTAAAGGTTCTTTAACAAAGAGAAATGTATCATCATTGATATAGTTTTCTGTGAGGAGATATTTATTATTTATTGAAGAAGTGTCAGTGCTTGGTAGCTGTCAGAGGTTCTTTCTCAGGAACATGACAAGTTATGTTTGTTTTGTTTTTTTTTGCCTTATTAATTTCAGTCAAGAAAATGGAGAGGCTGGTGAGGGAACAAAAGCTTATAAGTGCTATAACATAAGTGATAACAGGAACTAATTAATTTTGGGGATATTCCACAGCAGTAAGTGTGACTATAAATAAATTTAAAGAATGATGTTACATTCTTTAATAAATAAAATAATTTAATAGTTGAAAAATTGCTATGGTATAAGTGGAACGAAACACTTCAGGACATGTTGCAATAAGACATTCATCTTTGTAGTGGTAACATTAACTCCGCATCACACCACCCGTCCTTGTTAATTTTCCTGTAAGTGCACCTCCCCATCTGTTTTATTCCTTACTTGAGAAATAATACAACATTCTTGCTAAAATGTATTCAATGTGTTCTCATATGATTGTTGTAAGATTAGTGTGTAAATGAGAATAGTTTGGGGTTTTTTGTAAATGAAAAATCAACTACGTACAAGCTTTCTGTGTAACACCATGTATTTAAGTCCCTGAATTTGGGGGGTAAATTATTATAAAGACTTAAACCAACAGGAGATTCTAAAGTTGTTATTCTGGATCGTTAAACAGTAATATGAGATGTAAACATAAGAATTTGTACAATATGAGAAACAGAACTGGATATGTCTTTGCAGATTGTATATACGGTTAGAAATAGCAAATTCATCTCGTAGGTCTTTTTCATTTAAAATGTCTTAGCGTGTAAGATATCCTAACTGGATCTTGTTCTTTCTCATCTACTTTCTAAATTCATTGCTTTCCACATCTCCATCATCTCTCAAAATCTGAATTCTTCCCATGTCGTGGTGCTTCCTGCTCCTTGGTCAGTGGGCCTCTCTCCATACCCTTATGTGTGGCTGTGATTCCAGTAAGGGGCCTACTGTGCTGAAACATTGGCCTCCCCCTCCTAGGATCACATTCCCTCTAATTGGGTCAGTTTGAGACATTGTCACAAGGCAGTATGACAGGACTGGATGCCATTTTACAGAGGATTGGTGCCCCAAGCTCAGCCCCGCTAGCCCCACTGAGAATGCCTCGGTGCAGAAGACGTCACGCCAGCCAGCTGCTTATCACTTATCACCACATGTGCCCGCTCCTAAACATACCCATGCTTCTGTGTCCTTCAGAGTCGACCCACACATGTCCTCACTTTTATCCCTCTTTCCAACTTTTGGGTTTGGACATGTCCACCCCCACCCTACCTTCCTTTTCCCGCATGAGGCCCAGTTAAAATGGGAGGGCTCTGAAGCTCTCTGGAGCATTTCAGGTTCCTCACATGGGTAAACAACATTCAGAACCTTGCCTCCTAGCTAAAGCCATTCTCCCCAGTATTTGGTTTTCATTACTAGGATTATCAGGAATGTACAGTGGATAATAACCAAAGGAAACCTTATCTGCCACCTTGGTCTCAATCCTTATCTCCTGAAAAGGCTTACAGGCAATCCTTCCCATGCCATAATAACATTCATATTCCCAAAAAAAAACTACATCATGTTCCTCTCTAAAACCTCAGACAACAAATAATTACTTCTAGCAGCCATGCACCATAAAGAAACAAAAAACACACTCTGATGATGAGAGCCCCTTCTTTTCACTTCATTTAAATCATGGGGAAGGAGTCTGTTAGTCTAGGATGAAGAGGTGAAAATGATGGAAGGAAACTTCTTAGCATGTTATTCCATAGAGGCTCCTGAAAAGAGTCCTCTCTAGTCCAAGGTTGAGGGAGCAGGCCACACCCTTATGGCAGCTCTAGTCAATCTCTAAATTTGGATGGTATGAAAGTGGAGGAGGCGGAACAGTGATGCAGTGGTGAGCACTGTCGCTTCACAGTGAGAAGGTTTTGGCTTCAAACCTGCCGGCAGACTGGGGCCTTTCTGTGTGGAGTTTGGATGTTCTCCCCATGCCTGAGTGGGTTTCCTCTAGGTGCTCTGGTTTCCTCCCACAGCCCAAAGACATGCAGATTAGTTTAACTGGCTACTCTAAATAGCCTATAGGTGTGTCTGTGTGAATGTGTGTGCATGCTGCTTTATGGACTGGTCTCCCATTCAGAGTGTATTCCTGCTTCATTCCCAGTGTTAGGCTCTGGGTCCCATTTTCCTCATCCCATTGCCTCTTGTTTTCTTTTTTTTGTTTGTTTTGTTTTTTAACATTATTGAGGCTAGACAACTCATTGGCTTGCTGTGTTACTGTCCTTTATCAGAGCCTGTGATTGCAAGGATGTTGTGGATAATTTTTGGAGGATAAATGAAATTGAAGCCATTACTTCAGATATCGGTGTTAACACAGCATTATTTCCTTAAAAAGGAGTGTTCTCAAGGAAATGCTACAACATGCAGACGTGTAAGTGAACCAAAATTTGTTGCACTTTAGGTACTTCTTAGCCAAGATCTATTTATCGTTCTTGTTGTAAAACAAAAATCATAAACAGGTTAGACAAATTCTACAAATGAAGTCAAAGATATAAACTGATATATCTATAATTGTATCATCTAGTTAGCTTTAAAGTGCATAGTGTGATCATTTGTAAAGCAGATGAAGAAGTTTTCAACTCTTCTTTGAGATTTCACTAAAATTGAAGAATCTGAAGCTTCTTGGAAGAAGTCTTGAGTGTCAGTGCTTTGAACAGTCAGAAGTAAAGCAAAGGTCCAAGCTTTAACCTATAATCGTCACTTCCACAGTCTTAGCACATCTGGATGTCTGCATATGGTGATACAACCTCTCTCACTCCAGTGAAGGGGTAAGGTTTCAGTGGACTCATTTGTGGGAGCTTTCACTGCCAAGAATGAAAGTAGTCGAGTTTGATACTGAGGCCAAAAGGAATAACAAACATCCACATATGCCAGAACACTCAACAATGCTAACTGGCCTGTTTTGAAATCATTGTCATATGCAATTCTTCAAATAGGAATGTATGGGAAGAGAATTGCTCACAACAGAAGCGTGGCAGTGGTTTTCTGGCAGAGGTGAGGGAGCGTGCAGCGCCTTTCACACACAGAGTGATGGAGAAAAGAAGGGTGATGAAAAGGGCAAGAAAGCAAGTAACAAAGCAAAGTAGGGAAAGTAGGGAAGTGATATAATTTTTTTAAATGTTGAAGTTATAAATGTTGCTAGAACAAATATATTTAACCAACCTATGAACTGAATACACATTTGAAATCATTTAGAAATTTGAAAGCTCTGTGAATAAACATGGCAAGCCAAAATGTCTATACCATGAAACAGATAGGAATGCATGTCTTCAAAATAATATTTGTAAAAATGACTCCAACACAATTCCTTCAGCATCTAATACATGATGTATTGAATACATGAAATACATGATGACGAGAAAATAAAGAGACCGATGAGCTTTAGCAGTGATCCCCAATCCTGATCTGCACATACATATGATGTCATTCTCCTGTGTCCTATCACCTTATGAAATTTCATGGGCCAGAAAGAGCACAGTGTGGTTCTTTTCTTAACCTACCACAAGCTACAGCTCTTTAACCATGTCTCCAAGCAGAGCCCTTCTCCCCAGGTGTGTGGCAGGAGAACTGAAGAATCCAGCCCTTCATCTGGTTCTTATCCTGTTATTATCCATTAGCATTGGACCAAAGCCCCAACACTTACTCTCTGATCTGCAGTTGATCTGCTCCAAGCACAGGCCATATGGGCTTAAAGGGCCGAGTGTGAGCTGCACAGTGTAATGAGGTGGGTCACGGGGGGTCTATAGTAATGCTCCGTCTCACTAGTGGACAACAGTGGAACCTGAAAGGAAGCTTCAACTAGTCCAAAATGTTTGGTACTTGCATAATGTAAACACTGTTCTATATGATAGTATGCATTATCACCTGAATATATCAGATGTCCAATTTCCCCAGATTGTAAATTCTGCTTAGAGAAGCTCATAAACTTGTTTAGGCACAAGATGATGGATCAGACTAAAACAGAGAAAGAGAGTGTAGATCACTATAAACCAAATTAAATTCATCTTGCTATCGAACAGCAGGAGATGAGGAATAAAGTATGCTAAATGTTAAATAACAGTTCCTGGAGGGCTGGAACTGATAGAGCCATCTGACTGCATTTTGGACAGAGGAGAGCACATCTGTTGTGCATTTCTTCCATGACTAGGTCCATGCTAGATTTACTTTGGCTTGTTAGAATCATTGCCTAAGTCATATTTCTGTTGTTTTAATGACTTTAATGGCATCTCAGTATAACTGTACAACATTAAAACACTGTAAAAATGAAAAGTTGGATCAGCTAAGGATTCATCCTGTCTAAATTATCTCAATAACAATGCTGATGCACCACTAAAACCAGACATTTATTGGAGTCTCAAAATTATGATTAGGGTTCAGAGTTGAGATTAGTTCCATATTTCCATGCAGTCACTTAAAAATGCACTGATTTTATATATAGATTATCAATTCAATATCCTAAGCTTATTAATGTTATTATTATGAATGAGTTCAATGCACAATGCCTTCTGCCAAGACCAGCAGCAGCAGTAGTCTCTCCTCAGAAGGAAGAAAATATTACGTATATTTAAAGATGTAGTGGTTAATTAAAATATTAGAAAATAGCTGCTTGTATATTTACAATGTCACATTTACTCAGCATTAGCCAAGCATCACTTTGTGGATTTGCCTGTGTTTACTGACTTAAGCAGTGTTGATTCTGCACTGCTGTAGTGCGTCAGACAGCCTCCGTGATCTCAGTGAGTTCGGAAAGTGCAGGCTACGTGGAGCCACTTTGGACAAGGGTCAACCTAAGCTGGAGCCACAAGAAGGGGACTCAGCACCAGTGTAGCCACAGACGGTAATTGAGTTAGCATCTCAGTAATGGTCTGCTGGTTGCCACCACACTGTTGCCAGGCACTCGGATGTACACTACCATGCTAACATGGAAAGAGCATCTTTTTAGTTCCCTTTCGATATTCAACATGCTCAGCCACAGAACAGACTCAAGTATATTACATCATTGGAGAGAAGAAATCATTGGTGTATATTAGCACATGTTAATTTAAATGAGGTAACTGTCTTTTTCAGTACTAGCAAACATGATGCATTTTATTTTTCTAGGATCAAGCTGATAGTTAGATCTCTCAAAACCTGTTAGATGCATCAAACCTGTACAGCTCCGTGACACTGACCTCTAATCAAACTGAAGGGTGTCCTGAATACAATACTCTTTGCTGCTCTTGATTATAACCTTTTATCACATGGACAATGTCATGCTAGTGCATCTCCAAGTGCACTTCGAAATGAGTGTGTGTATGTGTGTGCGTTTAAACAAACAGTAACATAATCATTACCCAAATGGGGTAAAGTGGTGGAAACTATGGGTGTCACTGACCAGTCAATCCTAAAAACCAACGACTGAGGACAGAATGAGTCCCACCCCAAAAATCAGTTCCATATTCCAGGATAACATCTAATTTCTTGGGTGGGTGGGAGCACTGTGTGTTCGTCTGTGTGTTATACAAGTAAGTGAGTGTTCAGCGGGGTTGCATTAGCTGTCATATTTTCCCCTTTTCAAAGAAAACAACTCTATTTGTGTGAAGAGGGCTGAGTGTACCTTTTCAACAGAAGCCGGTTTGGCACAATGTTCCCAAACCATGCTGCTGCCATCACCGCCTGGCACCCAACCTATATCTTTACCAAGCCCATTTTCCCAGGATGTTTTGTTGAGCATATGCTGTTGAGCCCTCATTCAAGACAAAACCTCATTATGGTCAGGCAATAAAGGAAGGACATTCAGAATGGGGAATCGAGGCTAAATGGCAAATTGAATCAGTCCCGCGGTTACCCTCTGCCACTTCCCATTCGGCTAGCTGAGGCAAATTCAGGCCGCCACGCCCAACTAATACCCAGTCAAAGCAAGTAAGCACAGCATTTGGCTTGAGCACTCGTGGGTATGGAGCTCTTTCGGATTTGGCAGCCTGGTACACTAGGGACGTGGGGAACAGAACTGAAACTTACAGTCGGGCCAGTGCCTGGTCTACTCTTTCCATTGCCAGTCAAGAGAGAGGATGTGAAGAAGCAGTTGATCGGCAGAGGACCAAATTGTACAGAGAAGCATTGTTCCATGTACCGGCTTGTCAAAAAGATGAGGTCTGGATGAAAGAAGCAGTGGGTCAGAAATGATTATTCAGTTTGGATGTCATATCAAACAGGTTCAGAAGTTATAGTGAGAACATCTCTAGTTCAGCTTATCTGGACACGGTACCATACTACACTAGCCATCTACATTGAACCATTGTGCATTATACTGATATAGCGAAACAAACTTTAATACTTATTAATGTATAATGCTGAAACTTTACAGCACATGATCCATACAATATACCAACATACCAATTACATACTTGTAAGTGATCTCTCAATTTTTTCCCCATGACTATGGACCTTGTTAAACTGCACCTGAGCACACACCCCATGCTAGTCCATATGGGGGTCACAACCTCTACATGGTAAAAGAGTTCGCCACATTAATAATGATTTTCAACTTTACACATTCTTGTATATAACCACACAAAGAACACAATGTACAGGAAGACTTGTGGTACGTTACGTGTCATGTTTATGATGGACAGAAATAGCAGCATTCAACACCATCCAGTATTTCTCATGCTCTCTTATACGTAATTGTCCGTTACGGTTCTCCTCCCTGCTAATGGCAACCACTATGTGACCACTACTGCGTGAATCACCACTTCTATAATTGGCTGTAATCTTTGACATTTTGAAAAATGTAATATGACCAATGGACTTTCACAGAAGCAGCATGAAAAATTCTGTATGCCAATCTCAGCACTTGAAGTTTAACTGAGTCTGTAGTGCAGCATACAAGTGGAAAATTCAGTGTCAAACACTGATATGCATTATATGCTGGTGGATGGCTGCATAGAAAGATCCAGACGTTGCATATTAGCCTTTCCCCGACTTTCACCAGCCTAGTTGGTATAGAGTGAAGGCTAGACACTACACTTCTGGGAATGTTTCCAAACCCAAAGTTTCTCACGCCGTGGTCCTCACACCTGAGTGTAAAAGGATCTGACGGGTGGCACTAAAGAGCTGGTGATGTAGAATGGGAAAGTTTATATTTCTAAATGTCTGTATTTTATTCTGCTAATGCAAAGTAGACAGAATGTACCATATTAAACACATAAATGTGTTTTGACCTTTGACCAGTATTAGGTTCTAAACAATTTCCTAACTGAGCTCTGAGGTCTCTTCATAGACAACAAACATGTAGCAATTCAGTAACTGCTTTATTCTGGTAGATCTGGAGCCTGTCACAGGAACGCTGTTGGCAAAACAGGAACATATCCAGGATGGGATGCCAGTTCATCACAGAGCATGTCATGTCAATGACAAATTAACTGCAGTTACTTATCTCCACTGTAGGATGAGGACAAACACACAACGTGTTCTGGACAATAAATGTAGTAGTAAATGTCAGAATAACCTTAATCACCATTTTGAAATGTACCACAGGCCAATCTAGTTTCAGAGCAACCAACAATTTGCTAATGAAGCAGTCTTGGGCCCTTTGGACCACTGTCTTTTTTCTGCCCCATTTCAGCTCTTACAGCTGAAATGTAAGAAAACAGGAGAGTGTTCTCTTCATACGCACTCTGAAAATGTGCCTCTAATTGGTTTCCTTGGACGCCATTCCTCTAGCACATGTGTGAACATTAAACATCAGTGGCAGCTTTGCACTGATCCTCTGGCTTGGTGTGTCAGTCATTGAACTGGCGGACTTTTCTGGCCCAATCACAGTGCTGTCCAGTTACAAAGGATTCCATCCAAATGTGTGGCTAACCAAGCTGGCCTTCTGCAGAGTCTCTGCTGGGACAAATTACTGGTGTCCCATGCTGTTGCATGAGTGTTCTGATGCACTCATTACAACGTGCTGTCTATCACACAAGCCTATCCCCATTATCTATATGTATTATGAAGAGGAGTCATGGTGGATCTGGAGCTTATCCCAGAAGAATGGGCATGAGGTGGGAATACACTAAGGATATGACACCAGTCCATCACATGGCATCACACAAAGACATTCATAAAGGGGAAATTTGGCATAGCCAATCCACCAACTGGTATGATTTTGGGAGATGAGAGGAAACCAGAGTACCTGGCCAGGGAGAACTTGCACAGGTTGCAGATTTAATGTCACATCACAGTTTGCAGTGAAGTAAGGTATAAAAGGTAAGTGAAATTCTTATGTGCAGAGAACCAACAGCAAAGCAGCAAAACAATATACATTAATATACACATACACACATATATGAATGTATCTACAGTTGCAATCAGAAATTTTCAACCCCCCAAAGACTGTAAGGATTTGCCATTGAAAGTTTTTTCAAAGAGTTATGTCTTGCTTTTAGTGACTTCTTTATACATAAAATCAACAAATATATGTATGATGCAGTATTCATGAGTAACAGGATATTTTTATTAATATAGCCATGTCACAATTGCTTAACCCTTATATAATATTGCTGTTTAAAAAATCCTCTGCTAGTTTTTATGGCCCAAAGTGGAGCTAAAACATATGTAAACCTTTGGGAATTCTATAGTGATCCTTAATTGGCTTCAACTGTGATGAATATATAAATCTCACATATACAAACCATGAGGTTTCACAAAAACTGAAAGAGGTAATTATTTCATTGCACCTGAAGGCCATCAGGTATAAGAAGATCTCCCAAAACTTTGACTTTCCAAGAGGCACCATTGGGAGCATTATAAGGAATTTTAAAACTTAAAAACTAGAGTTTTTAGCATGATGGTGCTCTTAGGCTATGAGTGAACCAGTATCAGAATATATTTACTGATAGAGACTTTCAAAGCACTTATGAAAGTCATTCTGGATAAGGGCGTCTGCCAAATTCTGTAAATATAAACGTAAACGTAAAGCTTACAGCACATCTGCAAATCTGGCTGGCTGAGGGAAAAAGCTCAAAATTTCATCAAGCGCTCTTAGCAACTTAGTCAGGACAACTAAGAAAAACTCCCATGTTACTGCAAAACGCCTACAGGATGACATGATGAAGGCCAGGACATGGGCTTCAGTAGCAACTGTAAGCCAAGCACTGAATAAACAAGAACTTCATGGCCACACTCCAAGATGCACTCCACTCATGACCACAAAGAACATTTTTGAATATGTCAGGAGAAATTTGAATAGGCCTGCAGGGTTTTGGTTCTATGGACTGATGAAACTATATTGGAACTGTTTGGACACATGGACTAGGGGTATGTCTGGCATGAGAAAGGCCAGGCTTATGACCAAAAGACTACCATCCCCACAGTCAAGCAAGGAGGTGGGTCACTGGTGATGTGGAGATGTTTTTCTCCTGCAGTAACTGGCATCATGGTTTCCCAGAAATTCCAGGCCATTTTAAAGAGGAATGTGATGCCTTTTGTTCAGAAATTGAATCTTGGTGATCATTGGACTTTCCAGCAAGACAATGATCCCAAGCACACACATGATCCCAAGAAATAGATCCCGGAATATCCTGGAGTGGCCTTCCCAGTTCCCAGGTTTAAATCCCATCGAAAATCTTTGGTGGGATTTAAAGAAGACAGTTGCAGCACAAAAGTCATCAAACATCAGAGAGCTGGAGGCTTTTGCATGTGAAGAATAGACAAAGACTCCAAAAGAGAGGTGTATGAAGCATGTCAAACACTTCAAGTCAAGTCAAGTCAAGTCAAGTGGCTTTTATTGTCATTTCAACCATATACATGTAATACAGTTTACAGTGAAACGAGA
>JAQMYM010005074.1:0-11352 GCA_030014255.1 Parauchenoglanis ngamensis
TATTTGTCACATACACAATCATACATGGTACAACATGCAGTGAAATGTATTTGCAGTGCCTGACCCATAAACACTAAAATAGAACACAATAAATAAATAATAAATTTTTTATATATATATATATATATATATATATATAAATAAAAGAATAAAATATAATAAAAAGAAATGTAGATAGAGGGTGTTATGTCTAGAGGTATGTGGGTACCTTTAAATGTGTGGAAAATGAAAAAGGTGCACAACCAAACACAAAACCAAATAGTGAAGACCACCACAGACAAGTGAAATGGAGATATATTATATTATAAATCATATATAAAAATATGAGAGAGAGAGAGAGAGAGACACTTTATATACAAATTATAAACAAAAATGTGTATAATTTGCACAACACCAAACAAAGGAACTCAGCACAACAAAACGTCCCTACCCTATCTGAGATTTTAGTGCTTTCTAACAAGTGAGACCCCAAACTAAACCAAAACAAATTCTCACTAGCTACACCATCTATCTACAAAACAAATATCTTACACAGGGTGGTGTTGCCTCTAACCTAATGTGTCTACACAATTCTGTTTCCTACGTGGTGCACAACGTAAATGTATGAGATATTTAACAGAGTCAAAGTGATAACAATATATACAAACAGGTGAAAGAAAATCTATACAACAGAAATGACTTTGTAGGAAAAAGAACGTGAAACTGATCTAAACCAGCCTGATATTTACATATATATACACACCATATACTTGTCTGTACAATTGAACTTCAACAATTAACTCTAACGCTTTAACAATTAATTAGTAATTAATAAAATAACAGTTAATTAACAATTAACGCTAACGTTAGCTTATGGTTCAGCTATGGTTAGATTTACAAAGACCTGCTGCAAAGGTTTAGAGAACGTCTCTCAAGGTTAGTGTTAGGGGAGCTTAATACAACCAAACGAGAACATTCTCCAAAGGTTCCCACTTTAGAAGGGTTAGGAGAACATTGGGAGAATGTTCCATAAGCCAAAATATTCAACCAAACACAAAAATTATATTTATGTAAAACAAACATTCCTGGTAAACAATAGGACAACCAAACAAACCTTCACAGAACATTTTTTTCTTTAACCAACATATAACATTCCCGGAATGTTCTGGGAACCAAAAATTATTAGCTGGGTAATTATTACTAACATTTTGTTTGGTGTATGGAATAAAGACACCACAAAGATCAGTTTCCTGTTAGCAATATATAATGGAAGTATGAACATTGTCATTGTCTCTGCGAGCAAATGTATTTGTCGCTGTACTTAATGATACATGTACACTACATATGGGGGGAATATCACCCTCTGCTCTGCACACAGTAGACTGCTCAACATGGACACAGCAAGCAGTGCTAGCCATTTGAAGGAAGTTAACTGATGGTGCTGAAGGGATTTGCCCTTTCTTCAGCACCCCCAGAAATTGACATTGGCACCCCTGCAGCATCCCTTTAGGCACATATGAATGTTACAGTTGTGCATATGAATGTAGCCACAGTAACAAAGTCTCGATCAGTTTAGCTTCATGGATTCCAACTAAAGGAGAGCTGATACTTTTCAGCTTAGGAAAGTATCTGGCTTTGATTTCTGGTAATTGTTGTGAGCATGACAGATTAAATGAAAATTAAGAAAAACTCTTAAGAGTATCATATTTACTCACCACAAATTTCCATCCATTCATCCATTATCTACACTGCTTATCTATTAAGGGTCAAAGGAAGGCTGAAGCCAATCACAGCTGACTTCGGGCAAGAGGTGGGATACATCCTGGTCAGGTCACCAATTTATCACAGGGCTAAAACAGAGACGAACATCCATTCACACTCACATTCACACCTATGGCCAATTTAGAGTAGCCAGTTGACCAAATCTGCATGTCTTTGGGATGTAGGAGGAAGCCCACGCATGTACAGGGAGAACATGCAAACTCCGCACTGAAAGACCAAAGTTGACCCGTAGGTTGAACCCAGAAACTTCTTGCTTAGAGGCTGTGAATGCTATAGACAGTGCTATTCTGTGCTAAATTCTTGATGTTAACTAGGAACCTAGCTAGGACAGTTAATCAACTGCTGTTATTTTGCTCATTTTTTCCATCCATCCATCCATCCATCCAATATCTATACCGCTTTATCCGTCTGGGTCGTGGGGAAAGCTGGAGCCAATCTCAGCAGACTTTTCAGGCGAGAGGTGGGGTACACCCTGGGCAGGTCGCCAGTCCACCACAGGGAGCCAAGCTCATTTTTTCTTTGAACATTATAATATCTGCCATTGTATTGGCTTTTTCATAGATCAACACCTTGTTGTAGCTTGTGTACTACAGTGAACATCCAAGCAAGGTCACTGACAGCTTAATGCACCCAGTTTTGCCAAACTTGGTGTACAGATTTATAGAAATGACTTTTCTTGAAGACCCCCATGAAAGGTACAAAAAGTGTAGCCGGTTTGGGTTAGGATTACTGGATCCACTCCTGGAGCAAAGCGTGGAGATGGTTTCTGCTGGTGACTATGCCAGCCACCACACCCAGTTAGGCTCAGCCTGAAATGATAATGTGGAGCCATTTTGTGGGCTCACCACAAAGATAAATATTGGGAGTCAGGTTCAGTGGTACTTGGGTAGCTGGCATGTGAGGGACAATTTTAGAAGGAAAGAATGAGAACTGACTGCATATACACCAAAAAGCAGTTCAATGTATTCAAATTTCTTGGGGAAAGTGGAGCAAGGAGAAGTGATTTGACTTCTGGATAGATGCTTGTGCACAAGATTATTCATAAATTTCCCTGGTACAGCCAAAGATCAATGATCAATTTTGGAAAGTATCATCACATTTGAGGGCAAGTTTCAGACACTTGAGCAAAAGAAGGGCAGCTGTCAACTGATCAAACTTTGATGAGTGGTATTTATTACACTGGATATTGACTAGGGTAATCTCAGGGGAACCTTCCGGGTTGCTTGTGGGTGTCTGTCAGAATCGTCAATGGGAGATTAATTTAAATTCTATCTCTTAAAGGACTTCTCTCTTGTACTGCATAAGCTCAAGGACTAATGTTATTCTGAATGGACTATGTTCAAGTCCTTAACTGTATCAGCAGCTGCAAGAAGCTATGACTGGAAGTCTCTTTGTGTTTTAGGACACAGTGGTGGATTCGAGTGGTGAGGTAAGCTGTCAAGCTGAGGAAGAAGGACTTTCACTTAGTGCTCACAGAGGGCTATGCTGATTCACTTGAGAGGTTTAGGAGAGCCAGAAGAGCTATCGCAAAAGCAGTTGCAGAGGCTGAATCTCAGGCATGGGCGGGACCATGGTATGGCAGGAGATGTTGAAGGCACTGGACAAGAATGGGATTGTGTGGCTAACATGTCTGATAAGTGTTGCATGGAGATTTGGGGCAGTGCTTTGGCCTGGAAAACTGGGATGGTAATCACTATTTAATAAAAAATAAAAAAATAAAAAAAGAGGACCAGAGGATGTGAACCTAGGATTAAGGAGGAATGTAGGTTAAACCCAAACTGGTGGACCAACACTTTACTCTTGCATAACATTGTGAAGGGTCATGGGAGTATGCTAACTCAGTCTATATGTGTTTTGTGAATTTTGAGACAAGCACACCAAATTAACAAAAAAAATGTCATTATTTTATTTTGGCATCTCAAACTAGAAAATTACAAGTATTATAAAATAACCCAACATCTTACAAACTAATTATGATTTCTTGATTTCTTGAATAAGTATCTCAAGCCAGCATAGTTGTGCCTACAATTAACTGTTATAGTACATTATTGCACTAAAAATATACATAAAAAACATAAATAAAAACATAACAGAATTTTTATCCTCTGATTATACTTATTATGCAAAAAGCGATATTCTGAATAAAGTGCTTTTTTATAAACTGCCAAATAATGAGGGTGGCAGCCATATTGTTAAATTTAGACAACTTTGCAGTGTTCAATGTAATAATTACAAGGACTGTTTATGCAGAAATACGTTTGCAATATACTACATATCATTATATTTGTCTTTGAATTTATTTCTTTATTTTTAAATTACCGCTTGCTTATATATTATGTTATATTACAGATGTCAGCAAAGGAACGAAATGTGAACTGGGTCTTCGCTTCTCATTTTTTCACCCCTTGATTTTTTCCAGATTAAAGGCAAGTGCTCATCTTTAGAGGCAGTGTTGAACATAATAAGTGTTCTTAAACATAAGATTCTACTTTCTTGTACCAAAAATATAGCTTCATAAAAAAGTCCTTCTTTTACTTATTGACATTCCTAAAGAATATTTCAAATAAATGGAAACACATTGTCACGCTTGAAACAATTCTCTGTATATTTTAAAAATTGCTCCGAGGCCTCAGAAATTCATGCCTTTTGACCATATATGCTTTTGCACACATAGAATCCCTTTGCTATCAAAATAAAGAAAATTTTCTCCATTCACATTAACATATTTGGAATAAATGCAGGGAAAATACTGTTCATGTTACCGATGGTTTTTGCAGCTGGTGGTCCAGGGGCTCTTGTGAAGATTGTAAGCATAATGGATATTGCTAGATACCAGAATTTTTTGCTAAAAGCTTGTTTTTTTGGTCAGTGAATTAAGATTTGAGCAAGCTAAGACAGGCTTTATAACAAGTCACTGACCCTAGGCATCTACAGTTCACTTGAATTAAACTAAAAATATGATTCCTCTACAAATGTTCTCCAGCACTGTTGGACATAAGAAGAAGATGTGTAGTACTGCTATTGTCACCAGGGAAATCTTAACAAAAAGTAATTTTAGCAGTGCTTTATAATTTTGTCATGTTTGTCAGTACTTTATGCACTGAATAAACTGAATTATTTTTTCCACAGGTGAACTTTAATCAAATTGTGAAAGCAACATGATTGTTTTATAAGCATTAATGATAAATTTAGGGCATGCTAGTGACAAATGAGTAGCTGTTTTAGCAGTGAGTTATAACATAATGGTTTACAGCTGTATGTGACAATTTTTGTGAGAGAGAGAGAGAGAGAGAGAGAGAGAGAGAGATCTTGGTCTCTGTTTATTTAACAAGTAACATGTGCGAGTGATTAAGGCTTGAGAAGGTCTCTGGAAACTGAAAGCATTGCTGAGATACAGAAAAGAAGACATTCTTTGTGGACAGTTAATAAGTAGACACTCGAAGCACTTGGAGATGGAAGACGGGAATCAAAATATAAAATTAACGCTCTAGTCTATTAAAACGCCATGGCATACTAATGAAGTTTGCATATCACTGATGATTCTACAATCACAAGTGATTATGAAGATCTGGATAAGAGATTACATGTCTACTTATAAACACATGTGTTGGTTTCCAGGCAAGTCATAAGAACATAGCACAGTGTCCAGTTCCCCACTGTATACTAAAATATCTGAACAGCCATAAAGCTATGGAAAACTCACTCTGTCAGTCAGAATGGCAGGGAGCCTTTGGCAGAACTGCTAGCTGAATGCTTAAAGCTCCTCTGTCGTATTTATTGACAACTTTCAAGAAATAGGTGCTGTAGAGACAGATGGGAGTCTGTCCACATCTCAGGATCACAGAGATACAAAGGAACAATAATGTGGTAGTCAGTATAAATACAAAGTGGGTATCCGGGTGCAATAAACACATACAGCGGGATCCAAAAGTCTGAAATCACTTTTTGCATTTTGCATTCTTTTCTAATATAATGCAGCAATTTTCATCACAAATTATATTTTTCCCAACTTGAGTGAAAATTAGATTTTGTGAATGTTATATTTTGGTTACAGGAACATTCCAAGAAGGTTTGTTTTGGTTGTCCTATGGTTTGCTTGGAAAGTTTGTTTTGTATAAATATAACATTAGTTTTTGATTGCACATTTTGGTTTATGGAACGTTCTCTGAAAGTTCTCCTAACGTTTGCAACGTGGGAACCTTTGGAGAACCTTTGGAGAACGTTCCCGTATGTCTCGGCTTTGCTTTAATGACAGCATGCACTCGAGCTTGCATGGACTCCACCAGTTTGTGCAAAGTCATATGATTCATTTTATATCAAATCCATTGGAGTGTCATCCGAACACACGCTTCAATAGAACAAAATCTGACCTTTTGTACAGAGCAGTTAACATGATCAATGTCACAATTTGTTTACATTTAAATAAGGACCTAGAAACAGTGCACAGTCTTGAATAGTAAATATTTGAGGTATTGAACATTTACTTTGCTTTAAATATTTCAACATTTTAAAACCTTCTTTTTATTTCCAATTTAAATGAAAAAAAAAATCTTTGGAAAATCTTTGGGTTTGGACTGTATATGAGAGCCTACAATGAACAACCTAGAGTGAACAATCTCAATTATTGTTCAAATTGTGCAGACTGGATTACAAACACTGTGCCATGAATTTGCACATCAGGCAAAATGAATTATGTAGTCCTATAGTGTGATTTATAATTTATGACTATAGTGATAAATAAATTTAAGACAGCATTTCATGGCAAATAGAATCAAAAACATTCAATAAATACTTCCAAAACCAGTAGGTTTGCTAACCTGTAGTAAAGGTGAGATAAGGAACAAGTCACAATTTGTTTGAGGTGATAATAATTGATGTCACCTCTTCCAAATACAAATAATAATCCAAAGAATGTGATTTTATTGTTGTAGTTCTTCTTCTTCTTATTATTATTATTATTATTATTATTATTATTATTATTATCCTTTTAACTATAATAGTAATACACAGTTCTCCATTTCCTCCACTGCATTAACTTAAGTTCTGCTCTGATAACTCCAGCTCTTTTTTCTATTGCCTCTTTCAGTCTCGTAAATATTGAGGGTATAACCAAGGCAACTCCTCAGCTCCTTCCAAGATGATAGGTACTAGTAGAAATGGCAAAGCTCACTGACAACCTGGGCTGGGAAGGTCACTTGCATTCTTTTTACCAAATTCAGAAAATATCAACTCAAATTCTAGGTTTCCTTTTTTCTACTGGTCGAGGTCAGAGAGAGAGAGTGAACTCCTTACCAGTCATCTCAAGTCAATTGTATTTGAAGGGGTAACTTTAATGTCAAAGCAAGAACAAAAACACATTTCTCCATTCTTGTGGACATAAATAGTGATAGGATGCAGGACCCATGTCCATTTAGGCCTAATTTCCATCCTTTAGCTCTGAAGTCTCCATCCCACAAACTGACCTCTTCAGGAAGTGGAGTGGTTTGGTGGGGCCTTTGTGCTACGGGGTGTTTTTTAATGAGTTTAGGGCATGCAGGCAGAGAAGTAGTTTCTTATAAAAGGGTCCCATAGGGCTCCCTGGAGAGAGACTGAACCTTAAGGGGGTTGTAAGATCCATGAAGGATGTTGAGAGAATCTGTACACGTTGGCTTTTCTCATATGTACAAATTATCTCAATATTCCTGGAATTTACAGCCCCCTCACTTACCAATAACCTCAAGTTAATTGTACTTGAAGTGATAAAACTGTTCCTCTTGGATCAAAGCCACAGCAAAAAGACTTCACACTTTGGTATTATCAATAAGGAAACATACACCCCAGTAATGCTATGATATGGTTGTTGTTTTGTTTGGATTCAAGTTCAAGTGACTTTTATTGTCATTTACCGTATACATGTGGTTCACATGTCGTTTCAAATCATTTTTTTTTTTTTAAAAAAAGCAGATTTCTAGATATTCTACTCAGTCTTAATTTATATAAAAATTTTCATGCAGTAAAAAATAGAAAAATTTAAAAAAAAATGCAACAAACAAAAGGAATGGAAGGAGCATGCGCTTTTGTATTTTTGGAATCTGGAAGATTATGAACTGAAAAGATCAGAAAAGAAGGGTGTCCATGTAGCTTGTCTGGATGTAAATCACTTCTTCAAGTAAAATGTGCTGATCCAGAAAAATGATGAAAGGGTGATCAGCTCTCATGAGACAGTGCCACCATTCTTCCAAGGCCAAATGTACAGCCAAGAGCTCTCTCCTTATATCACAGTTGCCATAGTTTACAGGAGAAAAATGTTACTGGGTTGGGTTTTTGGTATTTTTCCTCAATTGGGAGAACACTGTTACCACTCCTATTACTGAGGCATATACCTCAATGATGAAAGGAAGAATTGCTTAAGAATCGGGGGGAAGGCATGGTTTTGCAGTGATTAGCACTGTTGCCTCACAGCAAGAAGGTTCTGGGTTTGAACCTGCTGGCAAACTGGGGTTTTCCTATGCAGAGGTTGTGTGTTCCTGCATGGGATCCCTCCAGGTCTTACTCCCAAAGACATGCAGATTAGGTCAACTGGCTAGTCTAAGGTGCCTGTGAGTGTGAATGTTTGTTCATCTCTGTGTTAGCCACTGCTACAGACTGACGACATGCCCATGGTGTATCCCGCCTTTCACCCAATGTCAACTGTGATGGGCTCCAGCTTCCCCATGACCCTTAAGAGATAAGTGATGTATAGAATGGATGGATGCTTAAGAATGGGAGCAGTGATGAATGATTTTTATTTGTCTTTTGAAGAAATGTTCACCATGGGACCCTGAGGCTAATTAACATCTGCCCCCTTTCATTAACATCTGCCTCAAATCAAACAAAAAGTGATTTTGTTATCAGTGGGAACCCCGTGACTCCTTTTTGTGGGGAAGTAAAAGAACATTGGAGCAAGAAACCTTTTATGGGATCAGGGGCTTTTATGGGATCTCTGATATATTCCTCAGTTTGTGCTGTGTGTACTTAGATTTGATGGTAAATGTGGTTTTCTAATAATCTCCTTCCTGAATGCGAATCAGGATGTAGGCACCCTAAAGATCAAACTTGGTGAATTTCTTAGTCACTGACATTTCTTAGTCAGTCAAAAGATCAAGGGATGAATGATCCTGAGTACTAGTGCTTTGCTTGTTTACTTGTTTTAATAACAACTGCTATTAATACATGTCTGAAGGCCTCTCATTTTCTGTTAATAGAGTATTTTTATAGTCTCTGGCATAATGGGAAACAAGTTGCAGGTGTGCATGATTAAGGGGAGAATGATGGGAGGCTGCAAGGGCCTGCAGTGGCCGGAGGGAACTGGAGTACTTGGTGTCAGCCAGTTCACGAAAAACCTTGGGGAAACTGAGGTGCTGTGGAACCGGGAAGTGGCCGTGCTGTGAGGAACTCTTGGAAACTGAGGCACTACGGAACTCAGAAGCATCACCAAGGTGCCAGGTAATCGGGTAGTGTTGCCCTGCAGGGCCATGCTTGTGATGCATCCTAGAAAGGTCTCATAAAACATCTGTAAATAACAGAGATATTACGGCTAACCCCCTCACTGGACTCCTTTCCAACATTGATTGCATCTTCATATCCTGTCCATGAAACCCACAAACAGGAGTGAGGACAGGACACATCCTTGATGAATCCAACACCCACCTTAAACATTTTCAAACAAGAATCAGGATACAGCTCTTAATGCACAGATAAAGCAATTGTGACCCAGATACTCTGCAGTTCTGCAGTGCCTCCCACAACAAATGTCAAGGCATGACCTTCTCCAAATCCACAAAACACATCATTGGATTATGTACTACTGTGACCCCTTACTAAGCAGTGCAAGAGTAAAAAGCTGTCCAAATGTTCCATGGATTGGATAGAAATGTCAATGTTTTTCCTGAATCATAGGTTTGGATTAAGAAATATCAGATCACATCTTTTGAATAAAACTGCTTATGTGCTTATGTAAAGGTCAGGTAGAGATGATGTTGTGTTCATAGAGTTGAAGCCAGATTTAATTAATAAACAGATCTCTACTTCATAATAATAAAAAGCTGGAAGAAATTAATCAAACACTGAATTTGCAGACAAGGAAAATTAATAAAATCAATTTCTGTATTTTAATGTTGAAAATTGAAATTATATAATAACTTCAAAAATGGTTAAAGGTGCTATGATGATGTTATCTTAAATGGAATATGATGTGTACAATTTTCCTGCCAGTTTCCGACCCAACATGCCTGACACAGTGCTGTCCATTAATCACTATTACAGGATCGTCAGGTCTCACAAAAGCAAAGAAACATCATATTATGAAGTATTTTGTCCCCATAATCCTATACACCATAGCTTTAAATGTGTTATACATATAAGCCTAATGCTGTGCTGCATGGTGGCTGTTGTACATAACTATAACTATAATACAATTAAAATACTAATGAGTTGATAACGATCCATGTCTATGCATTCTGATTCCCATTAATAAATTACATCACTACCTATATTTTAGTCCAGGGTTCCTGTGAGTGATTATTAACATTATTTGTTAATAACTATAATCAATTACAATGTTCTTTTGTTTATTTAACTGCAAAACAATCATTTTTCAAGATGTTAAACTGTTATACTCAGATGTACACATACCGCCAAAGATGAAACTGCTGAATTAGGAAACTGTCAATGGACAATATCAGTCTCTCTCTTTTTTTTTCCTGATCAAATTTGACTGTATGCAGCTTTGATGAATAAGTAGTCTGGATAACATTTGCGCATGAAGACTGGTGGAATTTCACAATAAACCTCATTGTTTCCATCACCAGTTAAGGTTTTTGCTTTTGTTTAGTCATTACTCTGTGACTAATGTTGCCTTTATTTAACCCAGTTGTGCACAAAGTGTGACACAGATCCCCTTTGGGAGGCATGAGAGCACAGGCACAGGGAGATAGAATGGGAGCATAAAGGGCGTGAGAAATAAAGTGAACTGTAGTGGGGGGAAGCTAAATCACAAATTGTGAAAAAAGAGAAGAATAGAACATAATGTACAAGGGACAAAATGTAGAAATAGAATGGTTACATGTGTTTGCTGTGAACAAACATTGTGACTGTTACAAGATGAGTAAACTCTGCACTGGTGCTCTACACAGGGCTAGCAAGACAACTTGAGAAAAAAATGGATGGGTTTGTGACAGGCTTTACATTTTCAATTATGTAGGATTCAACCACCTGAATTCCCCTCCTTTACCCCTCATTTTACAAGAATGTATTATAACGTACGGTGGCCATCAGGTGCCTGTAGCGTACTTCCAATTATTTATTCTTCTTCTATCTGTCACTCTTCCACATAATCGTCCATTTTTCAAAATCCCCAGCAAATACTGATTCTTCTTATTTTGTCTTCCTTGTCTTTTACTTTGTGAAAAGTACCACTTGTGAAAAGGTGAAATGAGGAAGAGGTTTGTCCATTCTGGGCTGCTGTAGTGGCACAACATGGCGGCTCTGTAGAGGTGGACCTGCTATGTAGATATACAGGGCTCATTCTAAGCTTACAAAAACACAACAATTCATAGTTACAGGTAATTATAC
>JAQMYM010005075.1:0-11347 GCA_030014255.1 Parauchenoglanis ngamensis
CAGAATGTCCACAATGAATGTTGTGCAAAAGAGCAATTGTGCCATTATGTGCAGTATGTTATATGTAAACACATACAGAATGTCCGCAATGGATGTTGTGCAAAAAAGCAAATACGTACAATGTGGAGTGCATAAGTGACATAGTGATGCATAAGTGACATAGTGGATAAAGTGACAATGGAGAGACTATGAGTATTAGACAGTTATTAACAGTGTTCATCAGCCTGATGGCCTGATGGAAAAAGCTGGCCCTCAGCCTTCTGGTTGGGGACCGGATGCTGCAATACCTCCTGCCTGACGGAAGTAGTTTGAACAGGTTGTGACTGGGCTTACACTAATCAAAACTAAACAGATGGTCTTAAACTAATCAAAAGGTAACTAAAAACAGGTGAACATAATAATGACACTATGAGCACAATATGAGCATCAGAAATGAGGCAGGTTGGACTGGCAAGTAAAATGTGAAAGTTTCTCACCTGTGTTTAATCACTTGCAATCTACTTATGTGTGTCTGTATGTGTTTGCAGGAGGGTTGTGAGAAGAGTGAGAGAACTCTTGAACCAGTACAGGGTCATGTGTGTCCCAGAGTGAGACTGTTCTCACTCTCATTTTCCCCACAAACCACAAAATTGTCCCAGACAAATTAGGGCAGTAAACCAATTACAAGACAGGAGCAGAGACATGAATTCAATCAGAACAAGACACATGAGGACAATAATCAAACCGAACCAGAAACATGGAAGTGCTGATATGTGCTGGAAGCTGTACAGCAGATGCCAAATGGGGAATTCATGACAGCAAGCTTTAATTTTAATTTATTTAAACTATAAATACCAGATGTTATTGCCACAGACGTACGTGATACAGTTAGTGTAACAGGATCTCTGAGCTCTGAAAGCCATTTCTTTGTCCTCTGCAACTCAATCAATTTAATTTAAGGTCTAGTCACTTTAGTGTTCAATAAACTCAACAGATGTCAATTGTTCTCATTTAATCAGTTCTTACACTGTACCAGTTTAGCTAATATTACTGTTTTTTTATATAATTGTTTCTCCTCTCTCTCCTCAATATCCATCAATTAATATTTTTACAATCTCTAAGGTGAAAACTCCTCCTCTCTTCTAACTCCTCTGCTGTCACTTGTGTGTGTGAGGCAGAAACAGCAAGTGTTTTTTCCTGGAAAGAGGAAGGAATTACAAGAGACATTAACACACCACAGTCATCTCTGTCAGTCAGTCAGTCATTAGAGGGACAAGATGGAGCCCAGTCCACTCCCTGTGATGCTCGGTGAGTAAATGTTCTCTTTGTGTCTTCATTAGAGTGAGTGGTGGGGTATAAAGTTGTTCATCTGCAGTCTAAGTGTAACCGAGTCTGTATTGTTGGGATCTGCTGCTCAGTGACAACCTCTCATGATCATTTGATCTGATAAAAGAAAATGACTGGATGGTGTTTGTACTTTTACCAAGTCATGATTGTGACTAACTGATAAAAATTAAATGACTTTAGCTGCTGTGCTGGGCCTCTGGTAATGTTTCCTGTGAACAGAAAGATTTTAACAAAACCATGTTAAATACTATGCATAATGCATAAATTAGACTTAATAAAATGGCAACGAATATATGGTGTCACTTTGTTACTATTATAGGAAACATGTCAGTACAGCAAGTTCACTCTAATACACCCTAATACCAAACCAGTAATACAGAAACATCCACATTTCATTAGTCTCACAAATGTACACAGGGTGAGCTGAATGTTGTGGTTTCACTTCTTCTTTTTTAATTTAGTGCTGCAAGTTCAGCAGTGAAGAAAACAAAAGTGGTGTGAAAGTGCAAAAGAAACTTCTTTCGAAAAAGATTTCTTTTTAATGACTGTAAATATGGTGGTCTAAAACAACTCAAAGCCTAACAAAAGTGAACAGAAAAAAGTTAGGTTTTATCAGCACACAACTTTCGCTAACAGAACCTAATGCTCTTAAGAGATAGCTAGGCAGTAAGAGACAAGATGGTGACAAAGAACTGCTGCCTTCAAATGCTCAAGATTACAGATTGGAGGAGGCGATTCATGTGCAACTTTCAAGTCAGCGACTCATATTTCCCATAGTTTTGAGAACATGTGAACATGCAATTTTTGTTTTGACTAATTGACTTATGACATTGAATAAAAACTAGAACACACCCTGACTGAATGCAAATGGCATTTCACAACCTACTTCAGTCACTGCAAAAAATGACTCCACTCAAGGATTGTTCTACGGGGTCACAGCTGCTATCTGAAAAAAAAAACCCCAAAACCTTGCCCCCACAATTACCACCCTATTTCCATAAACTTAACAACCATCTGAGGTGGCACTGGTGGGTACAGTTGTGCATTAATTAGCACCTCTCAAATTCACGTTAAACAGTTAGCAACCCCCACAAAATATATACACACTTAATGGGAAAAAGCTTAACTAAAAGCAAAAAAACAACATTTCTACCTAGACAAAGCAGAGCAAAGCAATTTATGGGCCTAAAAAAAGTGTGGTACAGGGGTTGAAGGGTTAACTCACCAGTTTAGAATTCACACACACCCCTTTAAATAAGAAAAAATGGGCGTGAAATCTGTGAGTTCTTCATGTGGGTTAACTGCACCATCACACATGCAGGTTATGGTCTCTGCATTTTTTGTGCTGGCTACTAAATAGTCAAATAGATTTGTCCATATCCAGGGAGTCACTAGTCTGCCAAGGTTGTGTTTGCTAAGCTAACTAACTCGCACAAGGGATGCTGTTATCTGGAGCTTACCTATGTATATTTTTGCAGCAGAGAATAACAAACAACCTTATCATATATTTAAAAATATACAACTGTGTGTGTTCGTACCATGACTAGAAAGGCATGGTCTGTGGTTGAGTCTTGTCCCTCCTGTTGAAAAACATGCTACTGTGATTCCACCTCTCAAATCAAGCAGTGATTGACAGGGATCTGATCCAATGGTATTGAGTCTGGGAGAAAGGGGGCACCCTGTGCCCCCCCTCTTGTTACACCCCTGAACCCATGCACCACTAGCATAGAAGCTAATGTAGTTAGCTAGCTAACTACTGAATTTCAATGGGGTGTTATTAACTTATAACTAAGTTGTTATCATGATTTTGTCTTTAGGTTACAGTGACTGGCCGTGGGAGAAACTGTGTTGTCTTATTATCAATATTATTCTTTTCTTTTCTACATCTAACCCATATTGTATTATTAAGTTTGAAATATTGCTCTGAAGAGGTGAAAGGTGAAGCCAGTAAAGCTAGTAATTGGCAACCATCCAAACTTAGAATGAAATGAGAAGATTTTCTGATTCCTAGACAAATGTGCTGCGCTTGATGTCATGCTTTCAAAATAAAAAATTTTCTCCCCTGAAGTATAATTTTTGGGTGGGACAAATGCCCCTTTTTTCAATATTGCCCCCCCTGGTTCCTGTGCCATATCTCATTATCTGCAGATCTAGACATGGAAGATATCAGTAATTTTCTAAATAACAGCAACCTACCACAGTTAATTGAAGAACAAACAAATTCCTTAGATAAATAGAGAAATATTATGAACTTAACAATATGCCCAATAATAGGGTGACCATAGGTCTTCTTTTTCCCTGAACATGTTCTCTTTTTGGGATCTAAAAATTTATCTAGCTGGGATTTCTAAATTGCCATGGATGTCCTGGATTTGGCTTTTGCATTCTATAGTCGCCATTAATTCTGTGGGTGTCTATCTGCCCCATCCTGCCTCCAGTACCCTCTTTTTTGAAAACCAAAATATGATTGCTCTACCCAATGCCATGATCTGCACACACCGCACACTCTGTGAACTCGGCCTCCTTCTGATTAGCTCCATCATTCATGGCACGGCAACACACTTCTGCATTATGCTGTGAACTACTATTATGAACTACAGTTCCCAGTACTCTCCCAGCCAAGATGGCCAATATGGACTCCCAGCCTGAGTGTCATATGACTGTCAATTGGATACAGGTTCATCCAATTCGTGCACACACACACACACACACACATACTCACAGTTAAAAATACTCTCAGTGTTACAGTTACTTTGCGAAGCATTAGTTTTTTCATGCCCTTGTGTTCCCGGTATTGCCAATCCTTATTCTTAGTATTCTTGTGTGATTTCTCTGGTTTTGATTCTGGTTTTGTATTATGGTTTATTTGTCCTATTTTGCCTGCACTGCTCTGTTTGCTGATCACCTCAACCCTGTTTACATTTACATTTACGCCATTTGGCAGACGCCCTTATCCAGAGTGACTTATGAATGCTTTGAGTGCTTTGAAATCTCTATCAGGAAATATAATATGATACTGATTCACTAGGACCTGGGCTAAGAATACCATCACGCTAAAAACTCTGTTGGCAAGTAATACAGACATTTTTTTTAAAGTGAAGTATAAATAAAGTACTAGTTCCAGTACTTCAGAAAGAGGTAGGTCTTTAGTCGTCGTTTGAAAACACCCAGTGACTCAGCTGTTCAGACAGCTACAGGAAGTTCATTCCATCACCTAAAACAGAGAAGAGTTTAGATGCATGTCTTACTTGTACCTTGAGAGATGGTGGAACCAGTTGAGCAGTGCTTGAGGATCGGAGGGAGTGCAGTGCAGTGCCGAGTGTGATAAGTGCTTTGAGGTAGGAAGGTGCAGGTCCATTTTTGGCTTTGTAGGCAAGCATCAATGTTTTGAATCTGTTGTGGGCAGCTACGGGAAGCCAGTGAAGGGAGCGTAGCAATGGGGTGGTGTGGGAGAACTTGGGAAGTTTGAAAATGAGTCATGCAGCTGTATTCTGGATCAGTTGCAGGGGTCGAATGGTGCTCAGAGGCAGACCTGCTAAGAGTGCATTACAGTAGTTTAGTCTCAAGATGACAAGGAACTAAACAAATATTTGAGTGGCCTGTGTGTAAATAAATGGACAGATACTTCTGATGTTGAAGAGGAGAAATCGGCATGAGAAAGAAAGATTAGCAATATGAGAGGAAAAAGATTGTCCATTGTACCGCAAGGTTACGTGCAGGGACCAAAGTAGAGATTGAAGAGTTATCTAGGGAGATCACAAGATCCTGATGTGGGGATGAATCAGCTGGGATGAATAGCAGTTCAGTTTTGCTGGGGTTGAGTTTCAACTGGAGCTGCCATCCATGATGAGATATGTTCCAGACATGCACAGATCTGGGCAGAAACATTAGTGTCTGAGGGAAGAAAAGAGAGGATTAGTTGAGTGTCATCTGCCTAGCAGTGGTATGAGAACCCATGTGAGGATATTACCTCACCAAGTGATCTAGTATAGTTGGAAAACAAAAGAGAACCAAGTACCAAGCCTTGAGGGACACCTGTGGAGACCCTGCATGGAGTAGATGTGGATCCCTTCCATGTCACCTGATATGACCAGCCTTCTAGGTAGGAAGTGAGCCATCACCATGCTGAGCCACAAATACCAAGACTCATAAGAATGGACAATAGAGTCTTGTGGTTGACCATGTCAAATGCTGCTGAAACGTCGAGGTGGAAGAGGACTAATGACAGTTTGGCCGATCTAGCAGCATGTGTCTTCTCAGTGACAGCCAAAAAGGCAGTCTCTGTGGAATGTGCCGCTTTGAAACCAGACTTATTAGGATCCTGTAGGTTGTTCTCTGAGAGATAGAGAGACAGTTGACTGTAGACAGTGCGTTCAAGGATTTTAGAAAGAAAAGAGAGAAGTGATACTGGTCAGTAATTGCTGATGTCTGAGGGATCTGGAGTGGGTTTCTTCAGGATGGGAATAACCCTGGCTCTTTTGAATGCTGTAGATACATTACCAGATGTTATGGAGCTATTTATGGTGGTAGTGATGAAGGGGATAAGGTCTTGAGAGATGGTCTGGAGCATTGAGGAAGGAATAGGATCCAGTGGGCAGGTGGTAGGATTGCATGAGGAGATGACTTGCAGGATCTCATCTGTAGCTAGATTGGAAAACTGTGCCAGTGAAGTGGAAGGGGAATCCTTAGTGTGAAGTGAAGGAGTTGAGGTGGGATTGAATTTCTGACAGATTTGTTGAAATTTCCCATCAAATTTGGCAAAGTCTTCAGCTGATGGTAAAGGACACTAAGTGATGATCAGAGATGTGAAGTAGGGTAGCAGTGATTTCTGATGCTGGGGAAGGAAAGCTGAAGACCAGGTCCAGGGCATTTCCTCCTTTGTGTGTGGGAGAGCAGTTGTTGAAAATCAGAGAGAAGAAATAGAGAAGAGGGAGAAGGCAAGAGGACTGGAGATTGTCAATGGGGAGGTTGAAGTCTACAAGGAGAGTTAGAGGGATTTTTTCAGTAGAGAAAATACTGGGGAGAACATCCATTACTTCAAGAAAGAATTTTTTTTTGGTTACATTTTTGGATTGTGAGACTGACTGCCGATTTTGTTCCAATGCCTTCATGTGTAAATAAACATAGTTTGCATTCACTGCCATCTCCTACCTGCACATGTGTCCAGCCACACCCCGCTCATGTGACAGAATGCTTCACTTAAACCAGGATGCAGCAGGATTGCCGTGGATCCAGGAAAGGTGAATGACCACCATGCCCACCCTGTTCTTACAGCAATGGGAGATGGAGCAGCCTGAGCTGTATGATGGGGTAAAGGAACATCCATATGTGTTTTTGCTCCACTGTTGTTTGTTTCAGAAGAGCCTGGTGGATTCTAGGCCTTCAGATCTCATCTGGGTGAGGTGTATGATTCATTGGCTCACCGGACCTGCACTCATGTTCACCAAGAACCTGAAACAACCTGCATCCCAGAGTTCCCTAGGCAGGCCAAGAAGGCCAAAACAGAGGCAACTTCTTCAGAGCCCCATCCAGTGTCTGAGAAGGAGGTAACCTCTTCTCAGCCCCATCCAGTGTCTGAGATGGAGGCAATCGCTCCTGGCCTATAAAAGGCCTTCACTCTAGAACACACTCCTGGTTTTGAGGAAGACCTCATCGCCCCTCTACCAGGCTACAGCGATGATGTCATCACTCCTCTGCCAGGCTTTGAGGAAGATGTCATCGCTCCTCCACCAGTGTTTAAGGATGATGTCAAGTTCCAGCCTATGTCTGAGTCCAGGTCCAAGTCTATGCCAGAGTTCAAGTCCATGCCAAAGTCCAAGTCCAGGTCCAAGTCCACACCTGAGTCCAAGTCCACACCTGAGTCCAAGTTTATTCCTGAGTCCAAGTTCATGTTTAGTATGTTAAGTTTAGTATGCCTGAATATGAATTTGAGTCCATGTCTGAATCTGAGTCCAAGTCTATGCCTGAGTACACTTCTATGTCTGAGCCTATTCCTGTTAAAATCACAAGATCTGTTCTAGCTCCAGCCACAGAATATGTTCCAGCTCAAGCCAAGGAACCTGTTCCAGCCCAAGTCATATAACATGTCCCAGCTCAAGCCACAGAATCTGTTTCAGTTCAAGCCACTGAGCTTGTTCCAGACACACATTCCACATCTGTTCAAGCTTCACAGATAGCTCATGCTTCCCAGCCATTCACAGTCACAGAGACATTTCAAGTTTCACAGTCTTAGAACCAAAGCCAGCTCCAGCATCAGCCCCACAGCCCGTTCTGGCCTCAGTATCACAGCCTGTTCCAGTCTCAGCACCAAAGCCTGTATCAGCAACAGTCACTGAACTAAAGGTCATTCCTGTTTAAGCCACAGAGCCTGTTCTTTTTTAAGGCACAGTGATGGTTCCTGTTCAATCCTCGAGAACAATTCAAGTCACAGAAACAGTTCCAGTTCTGTCATGATCTGTCCTTCGCTGCACTCATAGCATACTCTTTGAACTCGACCACATGTAGCGTGCTCCCGATTATCTCCGTCATTCATGGCATGGCAACACACTTCTGCATGATGTCACGAACTACTATTATACACTACAGTTGCTACTATACTCTCAGCCAATGGGCTGAGTGTCACATGACTGTCAACTGGATGCAAGTGCATCCAATTAAAGCACACACACACACACACACACACACACACACACACACACACACACACACACACACACACAGTGAATAGGACTCTCAGTGTAACAGTTACTTTGGAAATCATTAGCAGCCATGACTCCCAATAATAAAGCACCATGTCCTGATGATTTTCCGGCTGAATTTAAAGTGTTCTGGACAATTCTGGCACCACTATTTAACAGATTAATATCCAAAATTAAACAGAATATGACACCACCAACAGAAATAAATGCTGCCAGTATATGACTTCAGTTAAAACCCAACAAAGACCCCCTCCAGATACCATCCTTTATAACTGATCAACACAGACACAAAAATAATAAGCAAGACTCTAATCGTCTAATCGTCTAACCGTCTAATAGTCTAATAGAATTGAAACCGTTATTCCTTGAATAATCAATCCAGATCAAAACCGGAGTAATTAAAATCAGACAGTCAGTCACCAACATGCATTAACACCTCAACCTGATATATTACACATCACATAAAACCTAAAATCAGCAGGGACAGCCTTTGACAAAGTTAAATGGAAAGTTCTACTTACCACACTTTCTAAATTAGATTTCGGTGAATCATTTATTCTGTACATAAAAATCCTCTACATATCACCAAAGGCCACAGTTATAACTAATGGACAAATATCATAAAGTTTCACACTGCACAAAGGCACTAGACAGGGATATTCATTCTCTTGGTCCACATTGGCATGTTTATAGAATCATTAGCAGCATAAGTAAGACAAAATGTTATCATTAAAGGGATCCAGACACCAAGCATGGAACACACTATCAGTTTATATGCTGGATATATATTTACTTGTCTTGCAAACACCTATAGATTCAATAAAAGAAACTATCCAGACAATTGAAAAATATTCACTTTCCAATTAATTCAATTAACTGGCCCAAATCCGCTGTGCTCCCAGAAACTACAGTTCAATCTCTCCTTATCCCGATGAACAATGACTACATCACTTATCTTGGCATCTCTGCCAAACTGTCAGACCTGCATAAACTCAATTCTTACCCTTTATTGAACACCATAAATAATGATCTCCAACTCTGGATAAACCTTCCCCTTATTGGCAGAACAGCATCAGTAAAAATAACAATACTGGCCAAAATAAATCAATTATACTCAGTGATCCCTGCTCAACCTCCCATGTCCTGATTTAAATCACTTATTTCAAATATCACTCAATTTTATGGAAAAACAAAGATCCCAGTATCAAATTAATCACCTTACAAAGACCCAACTATCATGGAAGACTTGATTACTTTGCCAACTAAATCCAACAAATAATCAAATGGATAAAATCCAGTCAGCAAATGAGATATAGCTGGACACTGGACTGGCATAATGCAAGGAAATCAGAAATTTGGATCAACCATTCATCAACAAAGCTATCAAACCACACCTCTGCTTCAAAAGCCTAACAATTACAGCCAACTCATAACCTCGATGCCCTGGCATCTTCAAACTGTTTTGCAAAGAAGAGAATATGCTACACCATGGTAAACATGCCCCTGTCCCAACTATTTTGAGACCTGTAGCAGGCATCAAATTTGAAATGAGCTCATTTTTGTCACGGCACTGGTTCCTTTGAGGCATTACGAGACACAAGTGCAGGATCGGGAGATAGAAGTAACAGCAATGTGGTGTTTATTTTAAAACACAGTAGGATGAGGTACATAAATGGCAGGCAAAAGAGTAATCCACAATGCAGGCTGGGGTCGAGCGATTGGCAAACAGAGTAGTTGGGGTAATCCACAAACGGTAGTCAAACACAGAAAGGTAGAAGCTCCGTCAGGAACTCAGGCATAGAATCAGGTTTGGTTAGGAGTAGGCTCAGTGAGTTGCGCAGGAACAGGAGCAGGCTTGGAGAGTTGCACGGGAATTTGAGCAGGCGCGGAGAGTTGTGCGGGAACAGGAGCAGGCTCGGAGAGTTGCGTGGGAAATTGAGCAGGCTCAGAGAGTTGCGCGGGAACTTGAGAAGGCTCGGAGAGCTGCGCGAGAACTTGAGCAGCCTCCGAGAGCACGACTGAAACTTAAGCAGACTCGGAGAGTGCGACAGGAACTTGAGCAGGCTCGGAGACCATGACAGGAACTTGAGCAGGCTCGGAGAGCACAACAGGAACTTGCACTGTGACTTGAGATGTGACAGGAACAGGTGCTGAGACTTGCGTGGGAATAGGCGCTGAAATTTGCGCAGGAACATGCGCTGAAATTTACAAGGGAACAGGCACTGAGACTTGCATGAGAACAGGCGCTGAGACTGTGACTGGAACTGGAACCGAAACAGGAACAGGCTCCATGACTGGAACTGGAGCGGGAGTGGGTTCCATGACTGTTACAGTCTCTTTGACCTCTTTAGGAACAGGCTTTGTGACCTCGATGTGGGCAATCTTCGAGGCTTGGGCCAGAATGGATGCTTTCGCTTGAGCGAGATCTGGGGCGTCAGCTTAAGCTGGAACGTGTTCAGTAGCTTGTACTCTCACTGGAACAGGCTCTGTGACTTGTACTTGTACGGGAACAGGCTCTCTGATGAGTAGGGGAACAGACTCTGAGACAGGCACTGAAACAGGCTTTGAGACTTGAATGGGAACAGGCGCTGAGACTTTCACTGAAACATGTGCTGAGACTTGCACTGGAACAGGCACTGAGACTTGCAATGGGACAGGCGCTGAGACTTGCAAGGGAGTAGGCTCTGAGAGGTACACTGGAAGATGCGCTGAGATGTGTAGGTGAACAGTCTCCATGGCCGTGATGTGAACAGATTAGGCAAGTGCTTTAGCTAAAACTAGCTAGAAAAACTATCTTAACTACACAGAATACACGGATGATCTGTGTAACCTAAGGGGTGGAAGTGACGTCATTTCCTGTTTTCATTTGCCGGGAGTTCTTGCTGCTGGTGACATTTATGCTATAAATGTTTTTTAATTTTTTTCTTCAGTAATATTGTATTATTTTATTTGTTGCAGTGTTTTTACTTTTTTCCTTCTGTTACATTTTCTTCTTTCTCTTTGGAGAACGCGCTTTCTCTCTTTTTCATTTTTCTCCTTGCTTAAATGCTGCAAGTGGAGGCCATCCCCGTTAGATCTGCCGAAAATATTAACTTCAACTAAGGTATGTTAAACATTTACTATGGCAAACATTCAGCTTTTTCAGTGTGTGGAGTGCAGGATGATTAGTCGTTCCTCTGTCATTAGTAATAGTTTTACTTGCGATGAATGTTTATTAGTTAGCTCACTGATGGAGAAGATTGCAACATTAGAGGTGCGCATCCAGTCTGTAGAAAGGCTTAGTGAGAGTGAGAGCAGTGTAGTGTCTGTAGCGGAAAGTCTGG
>JAQMYM010005076.1:0-11346 GCA_030014255.1 Parauchenoglanis ngamensis
AAATGACCAAGTATAATATTTTCATCTCATTTGTTTGACTGGGTTCTCTTTATCTACTTTTAGGACTTGTGTGAAAACCTGATGTTTTAGGTCATATTTATGCAGAAATATAGAAAATTCTAAAGGGTTCACAAACCTTCAAGCACAACTGTATATACTTTGTGTGTCAATTTGTGTCATTATGTTTTACATGTCAATTTCTTTAATAAACCCTACTAGCTAGAGTGGAAACATGTTAAACAACGTTGTTTATTTTATGTAAGTTGTTTTTCTCAAAAATCTGTCACCCCCCCAACAACATTTTTTTTTTAAAAGTTCTAAATCTGCGTTCATGACATTTTTATTGCCGTACATAATTAGAAGGAGATTACAAAGGAGTGTTCCAGAATGCTATTTATTGTTGATTTAGATTTAATACTGAAAAAATAACTGTGCAAGGTTGAATTGCTTGATTAAACAATAATATTCCAGCACACATTATTATTTCACTCTGAAGACTCAAGAGAAAGACAGAATCTTATAATAATAATCAGGAAATGCATCAGTAAATGTAGTTTGTGAAGATTTTATCCTTAAAGCTGGTACATTTGATTTGCATATGGAGTCAACTTTGCTAATGCAAACACAGATTTTAAATATGTAAGTATTCCTGTAGATGAGGTTCAATTGAAAGCATTGTACAAAACCAGTCATGTCCGCTAGGGGTCGCTGCAAGCAAAGTGACTTGTATTTGAAACCAGATGGCCTCCTGTGTTTTCACACCATGCTGTAGACTGCAGTAGCAGATTTTGAATGTGGCCAAGTCTGAAAAACTATAACTATTTTGTGTTTTACAGCAAAGTCTGGAAGAATGTTAGGACCAGCTCCTAACCCTGATGAGCAAACAGTGGATGTGGGTGAGTGTACAAATCAACTAACTAATAATCCCTTATTTCTAACATATTTAGAAGAACTTTGATGTTTTCATCATCATAACTTGCTAAAGCTAACACTAATGTCAGTTTTAAGTAAAAGAAAATAAATAACTTCAAGCTGAAAGTCAGTTACTCCATTTTCTGTTTTGCATCTTTTGAAAGCTTGTCGATGGGAGTTGTACTCTTCACACGACCACGCCCATCAATACGACGTCATTCGCGACGCTTCCCTTACTTAACCTAACCACGCCCCCTGCAGTCCATTATTAAAAGCATCATTACTATTGTTATCAGTCAGAGCAATTTTTTTGCCTGTGCTTCTCCTGCAGATTTGACCCCTACCCACTTCATTACAGCTTTTGGAAAGATGCGCTTGTTCTCTTGTTTTCCTATTGTTTTTTTTTTTCCCGTTGAAATGAATGGAGCCGAAATCCGAGTTCCTGCTTGGTCACACTTCATCAGAGAGCCATCAAATTAATATGACAAGTCAACCAACACATGCATGGAATCAGCTATCCCCTAAGACTCGTCTTTTTCTTGCATTTCGTCCTTCCATTTTTCTCCCATTGGTGGCAATACTTTTTTGGTCATATTAAAATGAATTGGGCTTCGGAATTAAAGCGTTCCTGCCCACTCACGCTTTATCAGAGAGACACCAAACTTCATTTCATAGCTCAGACCAACTAACTCAACACCCTCACCAATCCATCATGAGCCACACTCATATTTTTTGCACTGCGGTGCAATCACTCTCACGCTCTCTTGCAGAAATGTATGTCTAAACTTACATCTCCATCTACTACCTCAAACCTAACACTAAATATTAAACTAAATAACTGATAATATCAGGTTTGAGGTAGTAGATGTAGACGAAGTAGTAGATGTAATATCAGTCGGTGTAAGTATTGAAGCAGCTTTATTTTTCTGATTTTTATGCATACAGCATATTTTTTATACATAAAACTTCAAAAGGATATCTGAAATTTAAAATGTTTTTCTTCAAAATCCCATATTCCTGTGTAAAGAACCTCCCTTTTTTTTATTCTAAAGAAAGAGAGGTCATTAGGTTTTTTCAGTTAATCTGTATCCATTCTTGGTGTGTTATGTGCAGAAAACAAAATGTCTACAGAAACAGGCCATTGATTGAGGACTTTTTGTCCAACTTTTTTTTCTTCAAGATTTGGTTGTTTGCCAGTTTCCACCCCAACCAGCTCTCCCCTATTATACGACAGCTACCAACCAGGAATGATGAAGGTTAACACATGTTTCCTAGTACTTCAGTCTGGTCCTGCCTCCCGCAAAGACTCGGCCTTGAATTGGTTTCAGGCCTTTAAGGTCTTGGTCTTAAATTGTCCCCATAACTAATGTTTCCTCTGAGACACATGAATCCAGACAACTAGATTGAACTTCTGCTCATGCAGCATCGCAGGGTGGCTTACGTGCTCTTCCACATACGTGAGCTCACAGACCCCCATGCTTAGCTAGAGTTTCTGTGATTTACACAGTAAGCCATCCCTCCCGCTCAAAGAGCATGGACAATCTTGCTCCCGAGACCCCTGACCATAGAACGCTGTGGCATCTTCAGGATTCAAACTCGTGACCATAAGGAGAATGATTTTCTGTTCTATAACTCAGGAGCCAAGTATATAGATATGCATATAGACATGTACATGTATCGATATGTGGATTTATATATATATATGTATGTGTGTGTTTGTGTTTTTATCAGGTTTGATTGTGGGCATTCTGGGAGGTGTTGTGTTTGCAGTGGCAATGATTGCTACTATTGCACTATTTGTAGTCCAAAGGTCAGTTATATAATAAACAATGAATGCTATTGTAAAAAAAAAACAGTAGTCTGCATTACCTTGCATTATATTGCAGCTGAATTGTGAATTTTTTTTTTATCAACAGGAAAGCGAAACGTGCTAACATGAAGAAAGTGCCCACAACTGATGTTGAGTTGAGATGAGCTAGATAAACAGAAGGCCAGAGAGTTGTGTGTGTGTGTGTGTGTGTGCTTTTGCATGACCTTTTTATTATACAACTTGATGCTTCCTGAGAAATAGGAATCTTAACTGTTCATTATGCGATAAATGCTGGTGTAGAGTTTAGTAACAAAAAAACCCAACTTTAATAGAAAGTTGCCTTCATACATAACATATGAGACAAAATGTTTATGTGGAAAAATAGCATAGCATTCGATTGGTAATTTACTCTAATTTGGCTTTTAGCATTAGAAATGTAAGATAAATTTAACTGTTGCAATAATATGTAAATGTTGTATTGTTCAGTGATGGAGTTTTGTCTGATGTTATATCTTTCTACTAAGGGTTTGTTTTAGCTAAAAAAAAATAATAAAGTGTGAGTACATAACTATTTTCCTAATATTTTTTATTTGACCTCATTTATATATTTACTGAGAACTGTTTTGAGTATTTAATAAGATAGATGTTGTACTATTAGCACAGTAGACTCAGCGTTTTTGACAGAATTCACTATTTTGCACTATTGTTGTGTTGAAATATCAGCATTCTGTTAATATGTCTCTCAAAATGTGTCATAATTATTAGGAACCCTGAATATGACCAGCACTGTCTACATTGAAGATATCATTTGACGAATGCAGAATATAGTATATCCCAGGAAAAAAAAAAGACTGATTTTACCATTTGTGACGATTGTTAGTGGCTACATTAAAGATTAGTCTGGTTTAAAAATATATATATATTCACAAGCATCTAGCAACTAATTCAATTCAATAAAATTCAATCCGGATATAAATTTCAAATGTATTCATTAATCCCTAATGACCACTCTAGAGACAAAGAAATGCCAGTGGCAAGCAGAAACTCACTGAGGTGATAGGAAGAAATTTTAACAGGAACCAGTCTTAAAAGGAAATCCATTCTCATCTGGGTGACACCAGATAGCGTGATTATAAATAATTTCTCTTCTATAACTGTCTAGCCACAAAGTGTGATTGTGTTAACAGGAACTTATTGCTTATGAGAAACTTGTGATTATAAGCATTAGAATAATTTCTGAATTCACATTAGAGATACATGAAATCACAGTTATTTGGATATTCACCATAGGATTCACAGCTTCAAGGGAAAAGGAGCCCAAATCCACTGGCTGGTTAATCTGTTAATGATAAATTTTGTCTTGATATATAGGTCAGGAATGGTGAGAATATACAGTGCTGTGTAAAAGTCTTAGGCATCCTAATTTCTTAATATTATTTCTTTACATAAGTGCCTAAGACTTGCACAGTAATGTAAACTGAAGAACTGGATAAACAAAATTCAGCCTACTTTCTAAATATGATACTGTATGAGTGACAACATTGATGCTGTATCAACATGCTTACTGTTATGTACTGCTATACTCTATATAGTTCTAGTTTAGCTAGTTAGCTAGGTTAGTGCACTACATTTCCAATAGCTAAATTCAGAGACAAGCATATGCTTTTAAAAATATCCACTAAAGACATACCTATATACTTTTGTCTCTCTTCTTCCTCAACTTTTCTCTTCTTCCTATACGGTGCCTGGCCAGCAGGTTTAAACGCAGAACCTCCTTCCTGTGAGGAGACAGTACTAACCTCGCTGCCCACAATAATTCAGATAAGGTAGCCTAGCAAACTACATGCTTTATCTAAATTTAGCAACATGGAAATAATACTAACATTAACTAAGGTTCAGTCCAAAAGGATATTCAGATTGCTATGGGTGGTCATATGTTAAGGGGGAGGGTACCATAAAAAAATGAAAGGAGATTCTACATAAGAAGCACACACTTTTGTAACTGTCCTATTCTCTCCGCCTACTTTCTTCCTAAGGCCATTCCAGACTGGGTAGGTAACAGTCCACTTTAAAACAAACAGTATGTCTTCCAAGTCACAGTTTTCCATGACATGTCCCTTTTAGAGGTCCACTATGGAGAATTTTGATGGTATCATAAAAGGAGGATATATTCCATAATATACTTATGGAATTCATAAGTATGTTTTTGTTAGCGTACAATTACCTGTAGCTACGAATTGTGTTTTTGTAGGCTTAGAATGAGCCTTTATATATACATAGGGGGCGGGTCAACCTTTACGGAGCCGCCATGTTGCGCCGCTACAGTAGCACAGAACGGACAAACCTGTAGAGAGCACCTTCTGAGGTTTGCATTTTTACACGTGCCATCATTAATCAGGAATGAAGGACGACAAAGTAGAAGAAAGGAGGATAACGAAGAAGAAATAAGAGAAATCAGTGTTTGCTGGTACTGGTCAACAAGTTTGAAAACCCACATTTTGAAAAATGCAGGATATTACTTATAATTTAGCAAGAAAAAAGCTAGGGAGTGTACGTAAGGTAAGTACGTCAGAGTATGCTACAGGCACCTAACGGCCACTGTACATTCTAATAAATGCTTGGAAAGGGAGGGGTAAGAGGGGGCATTCAGTTGGTTGAATCCTACATAGTGAACCTGTAGGGCCTTTAGTGTCCACCAAGTAGGTTTTTTGTGCCGGCAGCGTCTATTTTCATTGACATCCTCGGCACAAAATTGCATTCAGTGTTTTTCCCCACTGCACTCAGGGCCTTTTCAGTTTTTCTCGTCAACATAGCTTCTCTCTCATCAGCCAATCAAAATCTAGAGAAGGTGGGACTTACAACATCAACACTGTCAACAATCGCAGAGGTGAAAGTGCTTCGATTCTGGCTGTCCCTAACAACCCAGTTATTTACAATCTGACAATGAAGGGTTACCATGGTGGTAACCACGGTGGTGCAGTGGTTAGCACTGCAAGAAGGTCCTGGGTTCGATCCCCGGGTCACCCAGGGTGCCTTTCTGTGTGGAGTTTGCATGTTCGCCCCGTGCATGCGTGGGTTTCCTCCCACAGTCCAAAGGCATGCATGTTAGGTCAACTGGCTACTCTAAATTGCCCATAGGTGTGAATGTGAACATGTGTGGCTGTTTGTCTGTGGTGACCTGGCGACCAGGGTGTACCCCGCCTCTCGCCCGAAGAAGCTGGGATTGGCTCCAGCTTCCCCACGACCCAGATGGATAAAGCGGTATAGATAATGGATGGATGGATAGAGTCATTTATTTGAAATCACCAAAGTTTGCACATGATCAGGATTAGACATGCGTTAGACATGTCCATTTATGATTACTTGTCTGCATTACAGCTTTTACTGTGTTCAATTAACAGACTCTTTTCATGTTACTTATGCAAACAATGAAACTGTCAAATGATGCAAAAACTTACTGTTATTAAAACAGGATACAGAACATGCTTATGAACAATGCCAGACTTCTAGTTGCCAATCACCTCATCAACCTAATGGGTGAATAGCTTAATAGTTAATGTTTGCATAGGAAATAAATGTGACTTTAATAGTGGCATGGTTGTTGGTGCCAGATGGGCCGGTTTGAGTATATCCTAATCTAATGATCTCCTGGGATTTTCATAAACACCAATTCCTAGTGTTTACAGAGTGGTGTGAAAAACATTGAGTGAGTGACAGTTCATTGGGTGGAAACTTCTTGTTGATGAGAAGTCAGGAAAATGGCCAGATTGGTTCGAGCTGCTAGGAAGCATATAGGAACTCAAATAATCAACCTTTGCAAATGTGGTGAGCAGAAAAGCATCTCCGTATGCATAAAACATTGAACCCTAAGGTGGATGAGGTACAAAAACAGCAAAAGACCATATCATGTTCCACTCCTTCAGCCCAAAACGGAAATCTGAGGCTATCATGGGCACAGGCTCACCTACACTGGACAAACAGAAAACAAATTCAACTGCCCAGTTTCAGTGTGCAAATCTCAAATTACTGGGAAAAAAATACTGGATATATAAATGAAGCTTTGCTTTGTGCTCCTTTCACTCATGTTACGGATGGACTTGAAAGTAGTACTGCAGCCAGCCTCTAGATGGGGTCAGAGACATTTTAGGCTTTCAACTGCTATGATGTTTTCCATCACACACAGTCACTGACAGGACTAAAAAGTACAAGAATTATAAATATACGAAAGTAATACATTAATGCAGTAAAATATTAAATATATGAATCATATAAATAATTTCAAATATATGAATAGGGTAGTGTCTAAATTATTGTTTAAATGTTTTTATCCAGGCTTTAAAATTGTCTGTCTGAATTTTAATTGGTAGATTGTTCTATCATTTTGCTACAGATGCCCTAAAACATGTTATATCATTATTTTGACTTAATAACTTGTTATTTAAACATATTATATTGTTATTTCAAATTAAAATCTTGGTATTTCAAGATAGTGAGTTTTTTTTTTTAATATCTTGTTATTTTAATATATAATAACGCATAATTTTAAGATGTCATGTTGTTTAGATTTATTAACACCCCACATCTTTCAACACAACTAATTTATTGAATATTAGCTTGTAGTAATAACAGTTGTTATTCAATAAATTGAAATCCATAAAATGCAGCAGATCTTTCTGGGCCAAACTGCACAGCGTGTACATTTTTTTCCATCATTCTGACATTTTAGGAATTAAAATATTGACCATATCTGAACACCTTTAAGTCAATTGCTAATCATTAGACGTATATGTATTTACCACAAATTCTCCATCTGCACATGGATGATTATGGGTGATTCACATGAGCACGGCAGTTCATGCGTTGTTTTGAGTTTGTTTGAGTTTTCATATTGCCATGAATTTTTTGCTTTCATTTCATCCTTGTCTCCACCCTGTCCTGTCATTCTTTTATCTCCATGATTGTGCCCATCAATTCCCTGTTTACTTCGTGAATTATTTGTCTAATTATACCCTCCTCTGTCTTTGTTTCATTGTAATGACTCGTTATTGTATGCATGTAGTTTTAAGCCTTTTTTCCCCATGGGTCCAGCTTTTTCCCCAGTTACTTCCTGGTTTTGACCCTTACTCGTCTTTGCTTCTCTGATCATCGATTACTCTGTTTGTTGTTGTCTGCATGTATTTTGATCCCTGCTATGAACTTTGACAATGATTTATAGATTGCTCTTAATAAACAGCATGCTGATTTTACACACTTATGTCTTACCTCTCATCATCATATGCTATATCAAGTAAATTCCACTGAAGCAGTCTGGCTTACTTACAATCTGAGTAACAGCATGCAGAAGAATAATTAACATTACTATTATTAAGTTTCAATAATAAAATATTAAGTGAAAATAATGACATTTTTTATTTGAACTTGAAGTTCAGGTTTTCTGTATTTTGGGACTCTGTAAAAAAAAAAAAAAACCCTAACTTTGCTTGAGAGCTGTTTCCACTTCACTTTAAAATTTCAAACATCCTTGCGGCTTTTAGTGTGTGTGTGTGTGTGTGTGTGTTACAAATAATGTTCTCACATATTTTCTCTGCTTTGACAAAATGTCACGCTGCTATGACTCATACCCAGGGAAAGTGCAACTCTTTTTGGTGTTATTTACATGCCCCAGAGCCCTTTTTGCAGTTATTTGATGTAGACAGAGCGAAATTATAGAGTGATGCGGAAACAAAGGTTACTGAACTAATTTCAGTCTGTGATGGGTCTCAGCATCCACTGTAGCACCCTCAGGGGCCAGTAAACCTGCCACAGTGTTTTCTAAAAGTGCAGTGTTTCATTAGGGAGGAAATAGGCAAGCTGTTTCTCAGTATGCCAGTAAATATTTGTTCTTTTTGTGTACTTGCTTTTGCACTGTCCAAGTTCAGTCAAGTACTACAGGTGTTCATGATTCCCCAGCATAGTAATGACAGATGGGACAAATCCATGCTATGTTTTCAGTACTAATTTTAACTGCATGGTGCTTTATACCAGAAACTGTGTAATGCAATGATCAAATATTTTTACATTTGCTACAAGCAAAACCTAACTGACACTTATTCTTATATTCCTATTCTGTATTGAGTTAGCTAGCTATAATGAAGTAGCAGCAGCCTGCTCTGGTTAATATAGCTAGTTAATTAAGTTAGCATTCACATACAGTGCCCGCCACAATTATTGGCACCCCTTGTAAAGATTAATAAAAAAAAGTGATATAAAATTCTACCTTTTGGTGAAGGAGCTTCATCTCACATTGAAAAAAATGTGAAAAATCCAGCCTTTAATTGAAATAAATTTATTCAGAGACAAACACATCCCTCATTAAGAAATTATTTTCAACAAAAACATGTGCTACAATTAGTCACCCCTGCCTTTGTACAACCTATCTTTTCCAATGAAACAGCACAGAGTCTTCTCCTATAACATTTTATAAAGTTGGAGAATACAGAGCAGGGCATCTGAGACCATTCTTCTTTACAATATCTCTCCGGATCATCCATGGTCCTGAAGAGCACTCTCCTCTTCAGCTTACTCCACAAGTTTTCAATGGGGTTCAGATCAGAGGACTGAGATGGCAATGGCAGAAGCGTGATTCTGTGGTCAGTTAACCATTTTTCTGTTGATTTAGACATATGCGTCATATCATAGTCCTGCTCGAAGATCTACTGACAACCCAGTTTTAGTTTCCCGGCAGACGCAGCCAGATTTTGATTTAAAATGTCCTGGTATTTCATGGAGTCCATGATGCAATGTACTATAACAAAGTTTCCAGGGTCTTTGGAGGAAAAATAGCCTGACAACATCACAGAACCTTCACCATATTTTACAGTTGGGATAAGTTTCTTTCATTATAGCCATCCTTATATTCTGTGCCAAACCCACACTGAGTGTTTATTGCCAAAAAGTTTCATTTTTGCTTCATCAGACCATAGAACACAGTTCCAGACAAATTTGTAGTAGTGTTTCGCTGTATGTGGGGGCAAAATAATCACGGGTCCTCTTCCAGGCAAGTTTGTAACAGTTCCAGTCAATGTCAACTTTTTCATTATTGCCCTAACAGTAGGAATGGGCATTTTCAGGTGGGAAGGTATTTTTAATAACCATATATTCCCTGATTTATGAAGGTCAACACACTTCTCCCTCATTTGGTTTGTGTGTTCTCTTATCTTTCCCATACTGATGGATGACTAAGGGAATTTATATCCTCTGTGTCACCTCATATTTGTACCCCAGTTAAAATTCCTACACACTCCAATCAACTCAAAAATGTTCAATTTAAATGGGAAACATGCTTCAGTTACATTGTGTTCATAAAAATTTCCTGGAGTGCCAATAATTGTGGCACATGTGTTTTTGGTGAAAATAATTATCTCCTGATGAGGGATTAGTTTTCTCTGAATAAATTTATTTCAATTAAAGGTTGTTTTTTGCTCATTTTTTCAGTGTGAGATGAAACTACATCAGCAAAAGGTGGATATATTTTCTAACCCCTTTTACTAATCTTTACACAGGGTGCCAATAATTGTGGAGAGCACTGTGCATCTGTGTTCATGAAGCTGGAAGTTGTTGGAGCTTAAACAAGTACAGAGAATATCTCCTACTCTTGCTTTCTTTTCTAGAGTCCTTGTATGTTTGTTCTTACAAGGAAACTTGCAATCGCTGATTACACCCGAAATCCTTTTTCTCTTATAATAATCTCTGGAGTCACACTGCACTCTTTCCTTCATTGGAGATAATGTTCTTACAGACTCAGGCAAATCCTGGACTTTATGAGACTGGCACAATATTTACTGCTTACTAACTTTAAGAGAAAGATTGTTGGAGTGCATGGCCCTGTTCCTTGAACTATTAAGAGTGGAAGATAGAAGGACAAATGGACAGATGATGAATTTGTGGCTTAAAACAGCAGGACGTGATGAATGGATGGAGTGATGCTGTTTTTGATTGTCAGGCTGAGGCTGCCGGTTGGCTATCACGGCCGAGCTTCATCTGTGGTTGTCTCAGGAACTCCAGTCAGAAGACCTCAAGGCCAGATGAGACCAGACCCAGGTAATCATTCACTCATTCACTCACTCATTCACTCACACACACACGCACGCACGCACGCACACACACACACTGCCCAGTATATCTTTTATTATTTTAATCATGATATTCATAGAATTTGGTAATACTATGAAATTACAGAACGAGTGTTCTCCACAGACCTGAGAGATTTCATTGACTTTGCTCTGCCATTTTTAACTATACCTTTCTGGATAACTACAGAAACCGAAGTCTTCAAACATCTCAATCACCTGAGATAGGTTCAAACAACCAGGATGATCTTTTATCATGAACATAAAAAGATTCAAAGTGTATCACGATATAAGTAAATGTAATAAAACATCGTGCAGGCCTAACACACACTCATTCACAATATTATGGGTGATTTTCAGGTTCCTAAATAATACTATTAATACGTGGTGCAGTGGTTAGCACTGTCGCCTCACAGAAAGAAGGTCCTGAGTTCAATCTCCGGGTCGCCCAGGGTGCCTTTCTGTGTGGAGTTTGCATGTTCTCCCCGTGCATGCGTGGGTTTCCTCCGGGTGCTC
>JAQMYM010005077.1:0-11342 GCA_030014255.1 Parauchenoglanis ngamensis
GGGATCATGCGGCAGGACCTGATGCAGTTGTTGCCCCAGCCCCACATGTTCATGTAGTCAGCGTACTCGCCCCTCCTCATGAAATACTGGTTTCCCATGAAGTTGGTGCGGTCGTAGACCATCCAGCAGCCGCTCTCCACCCTGCACGAGTGGCAGCGGCTCATGTAAGAGAACATGTCAGAACAATCGCCGGTGCACTCATAGGAGCGCCCCATGAAGTTCCTGTCCTCATAGAAGATCACCTGTTTGGGTGGTAAGTATGAGCTTCTTAACTACTTAAACAAATCGAGTGGCTTTCAAAATGAAATGACTTTACTACAGAATTATTTGATCTGTCATGCTTACCCTTCCCATGGTTGTGATGACTCTTCTGGTTTGTCCAAGTTGTTTCCACTTGTGGTTTGACAACCAGTCTAGTTTTACCCCTGCATTTATACCTGACCATGTCCAAAGCATGGACGACTCCTATTGTGAAAACTCCTGACCAGTAACGAATAGAAAGACCATGTCTCTATTCTCACTATCACATGTACAAAGGACAGTTTTTAAAAGGCTTACATTGGCAAACGAATATACAAATATTTTCACCATTCAGGTATTTTGGTCATTTAGACAATTTGTGGTTTTGTTTCTTTTGCATCAGGTCTGTTTTTTGTTAGTATGGCAAAACAGGCTTGCAAAAACAAGAGTGTTGGGGACACAAAAAGAATAATATTGCCTTGTACATTTAGCAGCGTTCTACTGGGGCCTTGGTGAATCAAGCGGTTGCTCTTCAGAAATTAAAAAGATGGACAGTAGAGAAGGACATTTTGGATGCAGGGACCTGTCCTGGTCATTACTCTAGCACATTTGAGCTAATCTTGTGCAAGGGAAATCCATGTGTAGCATCATCCATTCAAATGGTTCTGCTGCTACAGTTTTCTGCTGTTTTCATTCATAATAGAACATAAAAAATCTTTACAACACTAAAATGTAGTCAGTTTCATTCCACTTTAAATGAAATACCTACATTATTGACCATGGATTATATTCCCACATCATATTAAATCACTCTACTTGAGATAGATAAAGGTGGATAGTAACTCTGGGTCTGTATTGATGACTGCAAGATGATTGTTGGTTTAGCAGCTATCCAATGATGCCAAATAAAGTACAGCACCTAAAAGCTTCATATATATGAAGTGTGTTGAATTGCTGGTGTGAGATTACTGCAAGCACTATTAATAATGTAGTATCGTGCTTTATATACTGTATGTGAGGACTTTTGGTTCTGTATTCTGTTTGGCTGCATTATTTTACATATACTGGAGAATAACTGCTTCTGTACTCAGTACCATGAAGCTGAATTACTTATAACTATATGAAGAATGATTTGTTAATGTAGTGGGATTACTATCAATGAGCAGCATTATACTTATAGGTAAATACAGTATGTTTTAAAGGTATTATTCATATATTAATTATTACACTCCATTATTGATCACGGCTTAGTAATCCTGCAGCAAATTAGCGCACTAGTCTATATATAGATACAGGATAATAGTAGCTTCGGGTCTGCCTTGCAGACGTCATTCTGCTTTGCCTGCATTCAGCACTACTTAAGACCGAATAGCCACCTGTGCAAATCAGGGTAAACAAAGACAAAATGTGTAGATACGGAGTCTGAAGATTGCCTAAATACAATATGAAGTATTCCTGTGCATTATTAATCATTGTTGTACAAAATCCTCAAAAGGAAAACAAGAGTTGTTTTTGAGAGGCAAAAAAGCATAAGGCGCAGTTATTATTCATTTCATTCCTAAAACCTATATGATAACTACTAGTATCTTTCCCTGAAGTCTCTCTTTCACAAATCATCTGCCCCTTGTGGTCAAAACAGGTATAACAAGCTAACTGTTAGCAATTGTTCATTACTTCTTTAATAACTGGTTTATCCTGGCGAGGGCCATGGAGAATCTGGACTTCGGAACGCAAGGTGGGAATACACCCTGATCTGGTCACCAGGCCATGACAGGCAGCATACACACTCATACATTCACACACTCATTCCTTCCTAGCATTTAGCTCCTCGGAAAATGTCTTAACAGGAATCAGAAAATTTATAGGGAACGTATATTTTTATGTTCCCCTTTTGATGCACCTCAACAGTGAAAAATATTGGGGTAGGGATTTTTTTTATGGCTGAAATAGTGAAAATGCTACAAGAAATCATATTCTCATCTGCTTCGTTAGGTTACACACTTTCAATCTTACACAAAAAGCTATTTGTATTTTAAATAGTTGCATTTTAAGTATTTAATGCCTCTATTTTCAATCATGAAACATGCAAATATATGCTAAAAGATTCTGTGCTTAAATATTTCCAGTGTTTTCTGGCTCTCAACACAGCCTGGGGAAGAGTTGTGCTTTTAGGTTACAGTGAATACATTGCTAGGGATCCTTATATTATTAGAAAGCTATATGAATTGAATGAATAAGGAATATGTGGTTGCATTTTGTTTAATTTCATATACACTACAAGTCAAAAGTTTGGACACACCTTCTAATTCAATGTTTTTTTTCTTTACTTAGTTGAGCGGTTGTTGACATAATATGGATTATGTTATAAAATGTTATAAAAAATACTGTATTTTTATCATGTACCAGTTACTAGTTACTGTATGTCTCAAATGCATTAAGACGGCAAGAAATTCCACTAATAAACTTTTTAACGAGGCGCACCTGTTCACTGAAAAGCATTCCAGGTGACGACTTCATGAAGCTGGTTAAGATAATGCCCACAATATCATCAAGCTAAATGGTGGCTACTTTGAAGAATCTAAAATATGAAACATATTTTGTTTGTTTGTTTTTTTTTTACACTTTTCTGTTTACTACAGAGTTCAGTATATGTGTTGCTTCATAGTTTAAGGTATTCAGTATTGTTTTACAATGTAGAAAACGAAAAAAAAAAAGAAAAACCCATGAAAGAGAAGGTGTGTCCAAACTTTTGACTGGTAGTGTGTATATACATATAATATAATAATAATATAATATAATACACACACTCACACTCAGCTGGTCAGCTGTATGGACAGCTGGCTTTGGTGTGTGTCGCTACAGGATGCTCATGCAGATGCTCATGACTTGGTTCTGTTACACTGCACGCTAGAGGTTAGAGATGAATCTTTGGGGTCTTTGTTGAATACCAAGAAAAAGAAAAGTAATGACCAAAAGGGTTTCTTTTGAAAAAGAGAGTATATTGGCTATAATTAGCAGTAAAGGCTATAAGGAAACTGGCATTCTGCTGGGATTTCATCCTACATTTGATGAGTGTGTGTATTTGCTACCGATGCCTCATCTCATCTAACTAACAGAATTAGTTGTCACTAGATGAGTATTTATTGTAGTCAGGAAATGAGAACCCTCCATCTGCTCTCCGTCATGCCGGTCATAAGACAAGCCTAATCATTTTGAAACTTTGTGGTCGAGGTGTCCGTGACACCAGGGTTGAAGCCTCACAGCTTATCTGTCGAATCCTGTGGTCTTGGCCTGTGGGCTCGCCACACTGACTGTCTCAGGCATTACAGGTGGAGGGGATTTTACATCGTCAGGAAGTTGACGATAAGTGTGTGGGCGGCCTCTGCCTCACGCACAGAGGAAGTGGGTGGAGTTATACCAGACACACTGACGCAGGCACACAGTAAACTCCAAGGTTTATGTCCATTCATGAATGTAGGCTGATGAGTTAGCTGTCACTTCTCCTTGTTCTAATGGTAACTATATTCTTTTATGGCCTTAGGTTAAATGTGTTATTGTTTTCACTCATTACCACATTTGTGAAGAAATTTAGCTCAAAAACGCTTAGCACAATGCCACGATGCACAATAAAGTAAAAAAAGAAATTAGCATGCTATGCTCCACTGTACTGTATGCCACCTGGTAGGACTGTTGACTGAGATGGAAATCAATCACATGAGTGAGATCCTGAGCTGGATAGCTAATGTTATGAGTTTAAAGCAATCGACTCCAAAAGAATCAGAAAGCTCACCTTCTCACAGTTCATTTAGCATTCAGAGAACGTCAAGCCACGAGGTCCTTATTAGCATCACTACCATAATTATATTCTATATTTACACATGTGAAATGAGGGCAAGTGAACATGCTGGCTCACCCTCCCTCCCTTTCTGAGGCCCACGCTGAAGTGAGGCTGCACTAATCTTCACTCTGCATCATTTCACAAGAAATGTGCACAAGCTTGGTTTAGTGTACCAGGGATTTTTCTCTGAGGTATACTTTGGAGCAGGTTTCTGAGGGAACAAATTTGGGGCATTGGGTTGGTTGCTTTTTTATGAGCTCTTATTCCCAATGACTTGTTCATTTATGCCCACATTTTCAGCGGGGCCTGAGCTTAACCAACCAATGAAAAGTGCAGCAGTCAGCTGCGATTATGTGAAGTTCAGCATGGATTTCTCCACGTATGCAAGAATTTCGGCTCCAGCTCAGCAACTTGGAAAAAAATACTTCTTTATTTAAAACCACATGAGTCATGAATTTCCTAAGAGCAAGAGAGCAGTGAGAAGACTTGAGAGTTAAACATAGCTGCACTTTCAGGCATACGTGTTGGTTTCATGCATGAAAAACAGCCTTAAAATTTTAAACCTTGAAACTAACACAGATGCCTGTGAAGTGATAGTGTAGCTGAGTACACAGAGGCCACATGAAGTCATGACAGCAGAGCAATATCAAGAACTGATTAACATTTTAAGAGACATCTCAGGGTGAAGCATTTATACGTGCACATAAGGTTTGCATCTCCTCTAAGAGGCGCTATCACATGAAATACACCAGAATTTACTGCTTTAATGCACAGAAGAAGAGCAATGCAACTTCGGTGTTTTGCTGTCAGAATAATAAACAGAATATAACCCAGACAAAATGTTGTTTTGGAACAAATTTACTGGAGAAAGAAAAACCTCATGGGATGAATTAAAAAAAAGTGAGTGCACGGAGAGCATTTCTGAATTGTTTTAACTAGTCTGTATTCGGCAGTATGAGCCTCTGAATGTAGAAGTCCAAATGCAATCTCTGGTATGAAGCACAAAAATAACGCCATAGTATTTAAATCCACAGGATTAACTGGCAGTTATAACGATGTACAGCCACTTATGCTTCATATGCTTGTACGTTAGCCCATGAAGACGATTCAACCCAAAATGATGTGCCGGTACAGTTCCAGCAGCCCAACATAGTTAAATTTGATTAATTTTATTGTACAGCCTACTATTTATTGTATTTTAAACGTACAGCCTCATGCTTCATATATTTATCTTGCACAATACTGTGATAGTAGATTTCTAATTTTCATTGAGAAGAAGGTGTAGAAGGAAATATGTAGGAGGGAATGTGATGCATCTAGCAGCAGACCAATCATAGTTGTTACAGTGTAGTTACATGTCTGGGAGCTGCACATCAGGAGACGACACAGGGTACGGAGTAGCATAGGCGTCTGCACCGTACCCTACAGCATGGGTTTGACGCTATAAGAAGTATAAATAGGCCATTACTTAACAACTTGTTAAAAGATGGCTTCAGGAAGCTGCTTGTAATTGACAGCAGGGTTTTCCATTCCCTGCTAATAACTAGCATGTGGGTTTACTGGTGCATCAATGCACAGTGATGAAGATACACATGGGCCTCATTGTGCTTGGGTGTGGTGTTTAAGCCATGGATGTGTAGCCTCAGTTCCTGTGCTAACACACCTGCTCCATTTATAGATTAGCAATGAGCAAATGAAGAAAAGCAAATAGGATGCCCAGGACACACTTTTGAGTCCATAATCTAGCAATATAAAGTAACTGTAAAGAATGCAATACTTAAATGCCACAATAATGTTTTCATCTCTAAGTAGGCTTTAGTAAATTTCCCTCGAGTGCTCTGTATTAAAATGCCACATAAGCATATTTAAATACATATCTATTTAAGAATAGATAATGTAATCATTATAATAATGCAGAAATGTAGCATGTCAACAATCTAAGAGTGGTGACATAGAATTAGGTCAAAAGTTGTATTATTGTAACACTGAACTGTAATATGATATTACAGGCCAATATTGATTTCAGTGTCAGGGTGTAGAGCCTCACTTTAAAATTAAATCAATTAGTTTTTTGTCTTAAAAACTTTCTAATATTAAAATCTCTGATATCCACAACAGTCTCTTCACATAAGATGCACACACATTTACTCTGGAGAAATCACTCCTTCTGACTGTTAAGGTTCATTCAGTAAATTATGTACAGGTCTAGTCAGAGGAAAAAAGCTCTTGTTTCAATTTAGCTAACAGTGCTAACGTCGTCTGCTGCCACCATCAGGTGAAAGGAGAAATTGCAACATTATCGTAAGTTCTAATAGAGAAGCGAATAATGAATTGTGTGGATTCAATTTTAAAATAAAGTATTCAGGAACTGTCCTGGCTAATGCCTATTCAACTATAATAGCTTAGATTTTGTTTTCAGTGATCAAAGTTCAGCTTCTATTCATATCAGAATCGTAATGCCAATGAAAATGTAGTGTCTGGGTTTATTCTTCTGTGTGAGCCACACTGACATTAACACTCCTATTGGTTGGAGTTATGTGAAGTGGTTGTGTGTGACCAAGGCAACAGCCATGACACAATAGCCACATATCTGATCTGAGATAATGAAGCCCAGGCAGGGAGGTTCACGTGGGCCAACTGTTTTACTCTGTTTCTGAATACAAGCCTTCACTTCACTCAGTGCAAGAGTAGTTTAGTTTCATCAAAAATAGTGTCTAAGAGACAGGGAATGTTTTTAGAGGATTTGTTTGGTTATGGACTTTAGCTGTTTATGCCTAATGAATGATCAGTGATGGTGTATTAAATATACATGTAGTATATTTGGAGCTTTCAAATATGTAAGTTGTGCAAATGGCAAGGAGATGAAGGAAGTAGCTTCGTGGTTGGATTAGTTAAGAGAGAAGATGTTTTTGTTGTGTCGGCCTTGGGAGAAGTATTTTGGCTACAGCACAACGGGCTGAAGACATTTTTATTATTGTTTTCATTCAGTGATACAGTTCATGTGAGGCTGGCTTGAGAGTTTTTTAAAGCAAGAGTTAGTGAAGCACATTGAAATAAGGGTCCTATTTTAAAGAAGGTTTTAAAGAGTGGGTAAGTTCTGGTAAGTTCTGCAGCTGCTGTGCTATGTTAGATATAAGGTTTGGCCATGTGACTCCTAAAGCTGTGGAGAAATTGACAAGGACTGAAGGCATATTACTATACTGATATTGTACATACATGTTAGCTTGTTATTATAATTTAGCAGTAAATGCTAATCATGTTTAAATTCCATTTCATTTCTTCTCACCTGGCAGAACCAGATGGCGAAGGCACTGTACGACAACGTACCTGAGTCGCCAGAGGAGCTGGCATTCCGTAAAGGCGACATCCTGACAGTGATCGAGCAGAACACAGGCGGTCTGGAAGGATGGTGGCTGTGCTCACTGCATGGGCGTCAGGGCATCGCCCCAGGGAACCGCCTGAAGCTCCTCATCACGCCCATGTTCGAGGGCAATGCAGCATCCTCACCCTCATCATCACCAAACCTGGCCCACCAGCAGCAGAGTCCCCTAACCCCCCAGGGCATGTACCAACCTACCCAGGGGTGTCAAGCACAGGGCATCTACCAAGTGCCACCCTGCTCAGACGTATATCAGGTCCCACAGAGGAGTGCGCTGGCAGGTGATGGAATGCCAGGCAAGGTAAGAAAGATTTTCTAGGCTGTGAATAATGGAGCACAGACAGTTCAGACAGCGTAAATGAGATCCTAATCAAGTAAAATGAGCAAAATGAGATTAAGCACTCATGATTAAGAAATCATTAAGAAAAATCAGATTGTTCTCAAACAGTTTAACCTTAAGAACCCCAAAGGAGTAGCGGTCTGAAGCAACAATAAATCTGGTGTTTTACTGCAGGGACTGTGCTATATTTACAGCATTCTGTTGGTCAGGTCATGGTCCTAATTGAAATGGGATTGAAACACACTGTGTATCTGGCCAAAGCTGATGTAAGACAGAAGCAACTTGGGTGTGTCCTGCCCTGCCACAGGCCTAAACATGTTGTTTAGCTCTCTTATTCTCGTCTTGGCACACTCTGTCTGAGCAGAGAACCACAAAAAGTCCAACAAATAAAAGGAGAATGTGTGTGCATCTGTTGGCAAGAATAATCTGTGATAAACCTCAGTTTTACTGACTTGCTGATGCTCCACTTGCCTTCAGTTTCAGTTACTGAAGTCCATCAGTAAAATACAGAAAGTCATTTAAACACCTATATCTAAAATGGGAATGTGAAGCTTTCACCAGACATCGATTCAAATCTACTCCTTAATAAAGCTAGGCAATCGTTATTCCTATATTGAAGCATTAGCTCCTGTCGTAACGTACGTCTGAACTTCAGTATGCATTCATGGTCACTAACACAAGACACAAACTGTCCTCACACAGCTCTGAACATAACTCCTGAAGCCTGTGATTATTCGTTGTTGGCAGCATCTGCTACAGATGTTAAGAGGCTGGAGAATAATTGCTCTCTGGAATGGGCAGTGTTTCTGTCTATAATTTCTGGTGTACTCTCTAGTTATGTGTTATGGTAGAACCAGCACCTTTGTTCTTGTGGATTTTGAACAACGTAACATTATGCTTGTTTATTAAATTGTAGTGTTTCTGGTTTTCACTAAGATTTTGTAGAGCCTGTTTGAATGTGAGAGTTCCGGAGCGTTTTTTTTTTAACTAGATGTGTTTTCAAAGCACAGATTGCTATTTTTTGCTGTATGTGGTGTTTAGGCAGCCACTAAAGGGGAGCACTTATTTGCTGTTTTCCACTCAGGCTGCACTTTAGCAGCCATTGCACGCATGAGGTAAGAGGGTGTGCCTCTAGCTATAAGCGTGCTGTTTTTGAGAAGGTCTGACAGTCCAAAGTTAATCTAGAAGTATTACGTGGGCGTGGGTTTGAGAAAGGTGCAGCTGAAAGAAGGACTTCCTGCAAATTCTATCTACTCCCTCTCAGAGTTCCTGCATCAGTACAATAATAACTCTCAGTCACTGGGACCAAATTTAAGCTCTGTGTAGTGTTTTCTCTCACACGTCTGCATCTGTACTGCCTCAACCTTCAGACTCCATACAGTGAAAGCCTCAGATGGAGATGGCGCTGAGCCGAATCTCTAGAAGTCTCCATCATTGCATAGCTGACTTTGATTACTTACCCCAGGTTAAAACTAATTCATGGCTACTGGAACTGTGTTCCCAGTGCTCATACACTTACAGCAGGTGTCATACACACTGCACGCTGCTGAGCACAGCCTCTGTAGCATTTCCTGTCTTAGTGAGCGGCAGTGCAGTCACACCCCAAAGAGTAGATTATTATTCACTACTCTCATAAATATCATTGTCATTATATTGTTTCTATGCGCACAACAATCTACTTAAAAGTTATTGATTTATTGTCTGTGTTTCTTAGTAAGTCTTCTCAATGAATCAGTTTTGAATCATGGCTCAGAGGAAAGTGTTATTAAATTGTAGTGTTTCTGGTTTTCACTAAGATTTTGTAGAGCCTGTTTGAATGTGTATGTGTGACCGTTTATGTGTGTACTTCATTATTTTAAAGATGTCTTGTTTATAAAGAAAAGATAAAGATTTATGAGTAATAAAGCCTAAGGTTAAAGTAGCCACACCTTTCTGAGGAAAATGGCCACCATCATCACATCTCATTCTCCTGAAGAGGAATAACAGTAAAAGCTGACCTGACCTGACTCTCATGCAAAGGTAAATGTACTTTACCTTCATAAAAAATAGCAAATGACCACAGTTGGGTGTTCAGTAGCCCTAAAAGTCCTTGGACTTGCATATTTTATTCAGCCCATTTTCTCGAGATCTCAGGTTATTTATGTCATTAACATAAACATAACATGACAAATATTGTTTTTTTGTGATAACGAGTTGTTTGTTTTGGTTTCTTGTGATTTTGAGTTATTTTTGTTATTTTCACAACTAATGATGACATTAGTGGGCGTTATTTAAAAAGGCAGTTAGCAAGACTACAGCTTCATCACAGGTGCGATGAAAGTTATCTTGATTTCATCATGAACTACATCACTGACCAGCTACAAGGCCCAGGGTGTCTCCATGGATACCGGATGATGACAGAGAGATGCAGAACGGCAGGAGTATGGGTAAATTATGTCATTATCACGGGAAAACTTAGTTTCGTGGTCTCAAGATCTCAAGAAAATTGTCATGAAAAAAACAATGTTTCACTATGTTGTGATAACAAAAATAACTCGTTATCACAATAAAATGGGCTGAATAAAAAAGTGAAAATTTATGTCCTCTTAGGGTTTCCATAGGTGTAAAAATTGAGAGTTTTTTTTTTGAGAGTGGAGTATTAAAGTATACTATAATACTAATAATTTAATACTATATTAGTATTAAAGGCAATTTCTAGTTCCTCCCCACCTTTAGATGTCACACTCTGTTATCATTTAACATTAACAACCTAGGAACCGACAGAGAAAAACCGCAGTGTTTACTACTGTGTTTAATACTCTACTAGCATCTTCACACATGAAAACTGACATTTGTAACCAGTTTTGTTATAAGCTTGAGAGAGATTTTTCCGAATACAGAAATCTGCTATATAGTATTTTATATCTCATTCCTGCTGAATCAATATCGGATCAGAATCGAATTGCATTGGACTGAGTTGAATCGTTAGTTTTTGAATGGAAAACGTATCAAATACGATATCTGTGCCAATACACAGCCCTAATTTTCACACAATTTCTTTTTTTAAAAATATAAACCTGTTAAAATTAATTCATGTGAATATATAAAGATTTAATTTGAATAACTGCCCAATCCTAACCCAACCTCATGACTTTGCCCTGGCAGTTCAGTAAGAGCTTTATATCAGCAAGGCCTGTGTTCATGGAACAAGAAATTAATGATGTGTTTCCATCTGTGCACTTACTTTAAAGGTCTTTACACATTTTGGTTTTATTGCTGAGATATCTGAGGTCTCTGAAGATTTGGCACTTAATTGCCTGCATTAATGGGACTGGCATATTAATAGACCTGATCCCAACTGTGCTTTAAATAGAGTTGGTACAAGGTTGGGCCCAGATCTGAACATCACACTGATGGCAACCGCACAGGAAGAATGTCTGTTCTGATAAAGTGGCATAAGGAAAAAAACAGTTGCAAACTGACTTTATGGTGCATCCGGAAAGTATTCACAGCGCATCACTTTTTCCACATTTTGTTATGTTACAGCCTTATTCCAAAATGGATTA
>JAQMYM010005078.1:0-11341 GCA_030014255.1 Parauchenoglanis ngamensis
TGTGACTTCTGACATTTTTTGACATACGCATTTTTTGATATAAGATACAATTTTTTACACATGTTGTCCAGAGTGCATACTTCATTTTAGTCAAATTTACCTGGATCAGATTTTGAAGAAGGGGTTTTGCCCAACGTTTTTGTCTTTAACCTGTGATTTAGGAAATCTCTTGCAGAACCAATTGAGGATTTTTTAGGTTTTTCAACAGGCACTACAGAACTAGAGTCATCACCAGATCCATTAAGCTCTAAGGAAAAAAAAGAAAGAAATTAATCGTAAATAAACAAGAACCGTCCATAACTCAAAGCATTACAAACATTTTCCTGATTTTTACCAAAGTAGTGAAATTAGACATTTTACCAAAGAATCAGAAATTAGGAGTGATGGAGTCCCAATGTATATATACAAATATATATGTAATGATAGTACTGTGCAAAAGTCTTAGACCTGTCTGAATTAAGTCTACATGATTTATGCTTACTGGTTTAAAAATCATAATGGCAGTGGAGGTGTGACCGAGTGTCGGCTGTAGGTGGAGAGGAGGCAGGTTGAACCAGCAGTAACATGTGATGGCTTTCACCTGTGCTTAATCATGGGGTAAATTAGTTCTGTCTGTGTGCTTGCAGGAGGAAGACCCGTGACGAGAGAGACAGAAACTCCCAAACCAGCGCAGAGCTGTGTGTACCTATGTGTACGTATGTGCGTGTGTGAATGTGTCTCAGCATGAGACCCACAAATAAAAAAGTTCCATTGAATAGTAAGAGTGCAAAAGAAACCCTCCTGAGATATTGCAAGCCTGCTCCCTGTCTCCTCATTACTTAGAAGCATGAGAGTTCTATAATCATAAATTGTTCACTTGATAACTTTCAACCTTTCATTTTAAAACTTGGAGGAAAAAAAAAAGGCTATAGCTTTGACTTAGAGGTCCACTGCCAAAGAAGCAATGGGCCCTAAGGTTTATCCATCTGTGGATAAAAACAGTTTTTAATACTATAGTCAGGCTTTTAAATCCTACTGCATATCATTATAGCTTCATAAGTTCTATTTCACTCCTCTTAAGAAGAGTGTTGTTTTAACACCTTGTTGTATAACTTCTTGGGCACCTGCACAAACAGGCCAAGACTTTACCACAAAGTCATATGGTAACTGAATGAAGGTATTTTCCTTTAAAAAATACCCTTGTTGATGACTATCTGTGCTGTTATTCTTCTCACCTTGTATACATCTCAGGCCTTTTGAATATATTTTTAAGCAACAGCTGACCCACACAACACCTTGTGATCATTCTTTGCATTACAGGTAACAGTTTTTGTGAATTTGTGTGGCACTCACCTCTTAGTCTATGGCCAAGGGAGGTATTCCTTGGTGCACTGAGTTTTTCTCACATCGCCTGCTAACTGATGAACTGTGTGCCTGTGACATCTGCTGCTAGTGTGGTCAAGTGACTCTTGCTCATCATATTTTGCTCACACTGCTGAACTTTGCAAACTGGATACTAATAATGTACATGCACAGGTTATTACTAATGAACATTCTTGTTTTGACACAGAGTGGGTCCTCCGTCTGTGTTTTTCAGTTTAGCCCTACAGACCCACTGCTTCCAGGCTATCACTGAGAAGATACATGCTGCTAGATCGGCTAAACTGTCATCAGTCCTCATCCTCCTCGACCTTTCAGCAGCGTTTGACACAGTCAATTGACATATTGTCCATTCTTAGGAGTCTTGGTATTTGTGGTTCAGCATGGCAGTGGCTTGCTTCCTACCTAGAACGCCGGTCATATCAGGTGACATGGAAGGGATCCACATCTACTCCACACAGGCACTCCAATGGTGTCCCTCAGGGCTCAGTACTTGGTCCTCTTCTGTTTTCCATCTATACTAGAGCTATTTGGTGAGGTAACATCCTCACATGGATTCTCATACCACTGCTATGCAGACGACATTTAACTAATCCTCTCTTTTCCTCCCTCAGACATTAATGTTTCTGCTTGGGTCTCTGCAAGTCTGGCAGATATTTCATCATGGATGGCAGTTCATCAGTTGAAACTCAACCCCAGCAAAACTGAACTGCTATTCATCCCAGCTCATTCAGTCCCAAATCAGGATATTGTGATCACCCTGGACCACTTTTTGATCTCTCCTTTGGTCACTGCATGTAACTTTGGGGTAACTATGGACAATCACCTATCTTTTTCTTCTCATATTGCTAATCTTTCTCGCTAATGTCGATTTCTCCTCTTCATCATCAGAACGTTCCCTCCATTTCTTTCCACACAGGCCACTCAGATAATTGTTCAGTTCCTTGTCATCTCAAGACTAGACTACTGTAACGCACTAAGAGCAGGTCTGCCTCTGAGCACAATTCGGCCCCTGCAACTGATCCAGAATGCAGCTGCACAACTAATTTTCAACCTTCCCAAGTTCTCCCACACCACTCCATTGCTACGCTCCCTTCACTGGCTTCCCATAGCTTCCCACATCAGATTCAAAACACTGATGCTTGCCAAAAATGGACCAGCACTCTCCTACCTCAAAGCAATTATCACACCCTGCACTGCACCGCGCTCCCTCCAATCCTCCTGCACTGTTCGACTGGTTCGTCTGTGACAGGAACTGGCTCTGTGACTTCAGCGTTGTCTGTGACAGGAACTGGCTCTGTGACTTGAGCGGCGTCTGTGACAGGAACTGGCTCTGTGATTTGGGTTCTCACTGGAAAAAGCTCTGCAAGAGAGAGCAGAACAGGCTCTCTGACTTGTGCTCACAATAGAACCAGCTCTGTGATTTGGGCTCTTACTGGGACAGGTTCTGAGACATGTACTGGAACTGTGACTTGTACAGGAACAGGCTCGGTGATGAGCACTGGAAAAGTGATGGGTGCTGAAATTGGTTCTCTGACTTGTACTCTTGCTTGAACGAGTTCTGTAACTTGTGCTTTTGCTGGGACAGGCATAGGTTCCATGATTTTTACAGTCTCTTTGACTTTTAAAGGGATGAGTTTAGTGACTTGAGCCAGAACAGCTGCTTTAGCCTGAACTGGAAGAGTGACGAGTGCTGGAACAGTCTCTGTGGTCATGAAGTGAACAGGCTCCTCTTGAGCGACTTTGGCTGGAACAGGAGTAGAACTTGGAACTGGAATAGGAGTGGGCTCTGTGGAAGCGACTTTGGCTGGAACGGGAATGGGCTCAGGGAGAGCAACTGTGATGGGAGAAGAAATCTTGGTCACAAGCTCAGGTGAAGGTTTTGCCCCCGGCGCTGTTTTGAAATCTGGTGTGGACTTGGACATGGATTCTGACGCAGACTTGGACTCTAATGTAGACTTGGACTCTGACTGGGGCTTTGTACCCTCCTTTTTGGACATTTGAGGGGGCTTAGGAGCAATAGCCTCTTTTTTGGCCATTAGAGGGCGCTTAGGAGCGAACGCCTCTTTTCTTATCATTAGAGGGAGCTCGGGAGCGGTTGCTTCATTCTTAGCCTGCAGAGAGGTCTCTGAAGTGCCCTTGTCACTGCCTTTGTCTTGGTCAGTATGCTGGGGCAGCTCCTCGATCCACTTTTCCAAAATTTGTTGGAGGTTGTTCCCTCTGCGGAGCCTCTGGAGTGATCTCGGGAGCTGTTGCCTTTTTCTTTACCTGCGGAGGGGACTCTGGAGTGGTTGCCTCTTCTTTAGCCATTAGAGGGAACTTAGGAGCAGTAGTCTCTTTTGTGGTTCTTAGAGGGGGCTCGATAGCAGTTGCCTCCCTTTTGCAGGTATCATAAAACATCCCCAGCGCTTCACCAATGTCTTTGGGATCCTGCACAAATGGATGCTCCATGGCTATAAGGTTTTCTGCAAATGTTCGTGCAGATCCTGTTAGCCATTGTGTCATGTAGAAAGAAGGACGGCATTGTCATCATGTAGCCATCCTGGATCCACGGAGATCCTGCTGTGTTTTCACCTAGGCGAAGCATTATGCCAGGGCGTGGCAGCTTGCGCTGCTGACGCAGTCACAGTCCTTAAAAACACAGTACAATTAGTCCATGAATGAGAGGCACCTGTCTCCCTCTGATTGGCCTATAGGTTGAGGAGCAGGTGCTCATGGGGGCTGTAGTCTGTGTCTTCTCTGTCGGGATGCGGAAGTGTGCGTTTCCGCGATGGGGATGAAGAGCGCACTGCACGCGTGGCCGAGATTTCACGGCGCGCAGTGCATGAAGAGGAGGCGATTCATGACATTTAGCGCCACCTCTGGCCATCATGCCTTACGGGCTCTCTTGCACCCCGCCAGTGTTGCAGTAATTATGTAACCTTGCAACTGACGAGGCCTTTGCTAAGCTGAAAAAGGCTTTCACCACAGGTCCCATACTAAAATCACCCTGATTCCTTAAATTATTATTATTATTATTATTATTATTACAAGACCCTGGTATATGGGCCTTGTATGCTGTCAAGTGGAAACTGCTTTGCAATGATGTGTACTCAATCATAAGAGCAAAGCACTAAACTTTCTACAACTACCAGGCAAGAAAAAAAAATCCAGCCACTTCTAAAGTGTATGTGCTGTCATGACTGTGCACCACATCACTAAGCATTATGTCTCATGAGGCACTCATAAATCTGTTGCAGCCTTTCTCTGTGCAAGCCCAAGAGCTCTGCATGGAAATTCATAATTGTTTTAGAGTTCCTTAGGTCCTTCCCTCAGCGAACATACAGGATAATGAACTGAAATAGATTTGTCTGAAGATCATCTTCCTCAAAGCAATCACTTCATCAAGAATAAAGGGTGAGATGCCAAGGTGGCTTTATACATTAACAATAAGCACACCCTACGTACACTGGTAGGTAGATGATGCAGGACCATATATCCAAACACATGGTGGTAGCTCAATGGTTAAGGCTCTGGGTTACTGAATAGAAGATTTGGGTCCAAACCCCAGCATTGCCAAGATGCCACTGTTAGGCCCTTGAGCAAGGCCCTTAACTCTCTCTGCTACATATTTGTAGTTGTGCATACAAAGAATCCACATATGGGTGTAAAATTTTGAATGTTAACAGGTTAAAACACCACAAAACCCTGTTGACAATCTAGTGAAAAGATACTGAAAAGGACCATGAGGGTGCTGAACTATAAAACAGTTCCCAGTCAGTGTTAACAAAAAAAACAAAAAAAAAACAAACCTCAGAGAGAATTATCTTAAATGTGCTACAACTTCTATTGGCAGAAGACTTACGTTTTTAAATCTTACTGAATATCATATTTTGATCCACATTCTACTTTGGCAGTTTGTTTTGGAAGACCTTACCTGGCAATATTTCAGTGGCCTTCAACTGCTTAATTTCATTTTGTCCATTCCTTGCATGTTTTGCAGGAGCAGCTTCAGGATCTGTTTGTCCATTCATTGCTGTACAACTGAAGCCACAATCTGTCACAATCACAATCACAAGAGACTGAATAATTTTCCTATGAAGGGGAAAATACAAAAAGGAAAAGTATGGTTACAATGAGCACATAATTCTGCTAATTCACTGCAAAAAAATATTTTAGCAAGTGAATGTAACTTGAGTAAAGGAAAAAGTATCTAATATTTCTCATTATGAAATTAATATATGATAACAAATACAAGATTATTCAGGTTAGACATTTATAGACATCTTGAGTAGTTTCAAGCTTATAATTGTCTTATTCTATTGGCATGTACCGAATCTACCAATAGAATAAGGTCATTTCAAGCTTGAAATAGGTAAATAAGTTAATTAATAAAAATATGTAGAAATAGGCTGAATAGTTATTATTAGATTTGTTTGCAAATAATTGAGAGTATCATTTAATTAAATCATTTAATTTAATAAAATTTGCTTATATTAACAAAATTATTACTTATTAAGATATTAATGTTTGCAGTGTGGCTTTATTTTTGCATGTTTCACAACCAAGTCTGGTTATGGGTTACTCTGTATACAATGTACAAGATATATAGCCAAAAGTATGTGGACACCTGACCATCACAACCATATTTGCCTATTCTAATACCTTTTTTCATTAACTTGATGTTTGTTATAACAGCTTCTACTCTTATGACTTTCTACTAGATTTGGGAACCTGGATGTTCAGATTTGTGCTCACTCAGCCACAAGTGCATTAGTGAGGTTGGAGTTCCAATTCATCCCAAAAATGTTCAGCGGGTTTGAGGTCAGGGCTTGAGTGCAGGTCACATGAGTTCTTCTACATCAGCCTTGGCAAACCATATCTTTATTCATCTTGATTTGTGCACAGGGGCAGTGTCATACTGGGACAGATTTGGGCCCTTTAGTTCCAAAGAAGGGAAGTCTTAATGCTACAGCATACAAAGACATTATAGACAATTGTTACATATTTGACAAAATTCATATATTTCATTCATGCTTATTAAAGACAATGAAAATCAAAAAAACAACCACAAGAGAGTAACCTATGATGCAAACAATATAAGCTAGCCAGTCAGTTATCCTGGTATTGTATATGTATACAGTAAAACTTCAGAAACAGATCCCAGCTTTGTATAGATTTAGGTCATTTGTATTGTTGCACAGAATATGCTATGCAAAGTGTATTCTGCAGACATTTTTTTAATTGGCTAAGAACTTATACAGCTCAACACTTTCATGAACTGCAGTGTTGGTTAGAGTGACTTATATTTTATGTATATTATATTTGATATCATATGCTTTAAGCTCAAATTCAAGTGGGAATGAACGATATTATATGAAATTTGAATTTTCTATGGTAGTGGATGTAATTAACCTTAAGTTTCTGTGGGTGGAAGTGGGATTTTAAAAAGTCTTGTGTCCAACTCTAATAAGAAATAAATGCTCTTAGTCAGCCTCTGTTACTGATCCTGTGTCTCTACCGCAATTACTTATTCTTTTCCAGTCTCAGGCTTATCTCCTGGTTTTGAGCTTGTGTACAGATCTTGAATTTATGTTTAGCAAAGCTGATGCCAAAGGCAATTTCCCTTTCCAATTTTCCTCATTCCCCAAGAATTCCCCTCTTTCAGAATCATCCACAAAGGACATCTCTGAATTAGTTTCAAAATTTCAATCTATTCCACAGTTAGTTTAAGGTTTTGTTTTTGTTTTTTTGCCTCAAGTCACTTGCTCTGTTTCTATTGCAGGACTTACTTAGCTCTTTAAAGTCTGCCCATCAAACAACTGAGTTGGGGAGTAAACATGAAGTCATGACAGATGAAAGCGTGTTTCTCTGTTTGTTCAATTAAAATACTGGGAAACACTAATGAGAAGGGTGCAGTTTCCAGTGTCATATCATCTGAGGAAAGCAGTATGTAATTGCTCTGTTGGGCAAGATACAAAAAAAGTGTAGGACCTGCAAGAGATTGAAATGTTGTCACATTACATACTATTATTATGTTGTGCATTCTGTTCATGTACAGCACTATTGCATTGTTCATTTTTTATTATTAAGGTAGAGTTAAATACAGTTATACTGCTTGACCAATGGGGGCAATCAAGTACACTTGAAGTGAAGAGTGACTACTATTAATACCACTAGTAAAGAAGCAAGTTTAAGTGATAAATGATGCATCATTGATTGGAAAACATCAGTACAAAAATAGTCTCCTGCTTATAAAAAAAATAGTAACCTCATGCTACTCACTCACTCGTTAAGCAAAAGTGTAGGTTTCAGGATAGTGGTTCCCGTGTGTCAGAACCTTACAGAAGAATAAAACAACAAACTTTTTCAGGGGTCAGGTGTCCATGTCAAGTCGATGCTGGGTGTAATAAAAGCCTACTTATGTAAGCTACAAATTGCTCTACATAAACAGTTCCCAAATAAAAAATCATGTTCCTGGAATAGGAACAGGAACAGAAATATTATGTGTTCCTGTTTTTGAACCTCCAGGCTTTCCACTTTAGCATATCTTCCTACCAGCCTTCTGTAATCAGCTTAAACTGTGTTTTTGTTTTGTTTTTTTCTTAGCTATTCTAATTCAGTTTATGAATAAGTTTTCAAATTTTCCCAAGTTTATTCTGTAAAGAGTCCTTTCAGTTTAGTCATAGTGTAACACAACACAGACACAGGTCAGTTCCCCACTCTAACAGCAGAGGTCATGTTTCTCTGAATACTAGAATTAACTTTGTCAAGCAGTTACTGGTTAATTTCTGGGTTTTAATTATTTTAGAAACCCAAGTAAATTATTTCCGAGTAAGTTCTGAGCCATTGTTCTATGCTGACCTCTCTGTGGTTTACTGAATGTTTGCTTTGTTATTTGTATTAACCGTTTGGTCATATTGTATGTTCCACTGTGTTCTTGCCTTTTGAATAATGTTTTCACTTTGACAGGATTTGTAATAAACCTCCCTGAATATGAATCCTCCTTCTGAGTCATATATTACAGAAAACACCATCTGTCTGCTCCACAGACCCCCTGGCTATGCTCTTTGGACCCCAGGGGGACACATCATCTTTCTGACTTGAAAGCAATTATTAATCAAAATGAAGTATTTCAAAAGCAACTAAATGGTATGTTCATTTAAACCGGTAGAGAACATATTTTGTGATGCTCATTCTATCACAGAACATTGATCTATGTGGTGCAGTGCTTTTGGGAAACTCATGCTTGAAATTTAAACTCAATTAATTTCAGCCCAAAGTCCAATCACTATCTCCACTCTTTCCCTGATCTCCGTTTGAAATTTTCATTCCAGTCAAACATATTTGTGCATTTTCCTATGAACTGGCTCTGTGAGTGACCAGATCAATCCTGTTTGTTTCCACCAATATTAACCTGTAAGCAGCAAGATTATGCAAGCTGCAGAGCTTAAAGAAGTGAATTTTGCATTTTTTCATGTTGTTTTTGAAATATGTCGTTTTGACTTGCTATCTCTATCCCAACAGCATTGAATTAAAACAGGTTGATAAAATTATATCAAGAATGTATTTACTGATCAAAATCAACATGCTAGATCTTACAATATATCTGGCACTACAGTATTTGAAAAAAGCAAACACCTTATTATGAATACTACCATATACATACAGATACAACCACAAGCAAGATGCAGAAATAGATAATCAACTAATACATTCTCATTTGGTGTATGTGCATCAATATAGGTGCAAACATTGTCAGCATCATGTAGCAAATCTCAATATTGTAAAATAAATCTTCCCAGTCCTTGAGCTACAAGCAAGGGATGGATAAAAAGGTATTGCTTACCTCTTTTTTCTCAGGCTGGGTGCAGTTGTGTGTGGATGCTGAAAAGTGGTCCTTCACTGACATCGCTGACGTCACGGTGATGCAGGAGGAAATAGAGTTTCAGTTTCAATTGTATGAGGCACTAGCTTTTTTTCTTTCCTTTATTTTATTTGCTAAACCACATTATTGATGCTCACAACAAGATACCTTACAATTCCTTTTTTTGGGCTCTTTTTTTTCTTGAGTGTCCTAGTGTGCTGCCTTTTGTTATCTGCTCTATAGTCACCATGGCTGCTGCTTTCTCAGAAACCACGTGGTTTTTCTCTCGTCCCACCACCCCACTGAACTGCAATTATGTAATCTCACTAGTCAGAAATGCTGTGGTGGCCAAGGGCTGCTTCTAATAAGCAAGTGAGTGTAGTTTTACTCAGTGCTTTACTCTTTGCCAGAGTGACTATTGGAACAATGTGTAAAGGATGGATAAGACAGTGTCAAATATAAGAGTAAATTCATTATAGCTTATTCTGCTTTTCTGCTTTGGGGCCAGTTTTCTCCTCCTAGAGTCAACCATCAATAAAAGTCTGCAAGGGACATAGTAAAATTTGTACAGCTGCACAATCTATTGCATAATAGGAAGGATTTGAGGGAAGAAAGTATAGAAAAAAAGGAAAAAGAGAAGTGGTTTCTGCCAAAGGCTGCCACATCAGCTTTTAAAGCTATGAATGTAGGTAACATTTTTTGTTGAATATTCTTAGTGTTGCTGCTACTGTAACTGTGATTAGATTAACATCAAAAGTAAATCTGTTTATTTCCAAATCCTATTTTCAGAAACAGAATCAGAATCAGCTTTATTGGCGAAGTATATGTACACATACAAGGAATTGGACTCCGGTTTTACCTTGCTCTCGTTGTACTTAAAAAGGATATATGTATGTATACAGCTATTACAAAGAGACATTAGTGCATGTACAAGAAAGAAATATATATCTGTATATACATATCTACATGTGCAGAGTGCAAGATGCTGGAATAAATACAGAATATAGAGTAAATATGGAATGGGTAACCAGTTACTTTATATACACACAGGGTAGAGGTTGGTACTGTGGATGATTGTTGTTGACTGGTTTATTGCACGTGTATTGTCTCTAATGCTGTGTGATTGATACACACATATTGTATATCATATATATTGATATACAACATTGACTACATAAACATAAAGATACAGGGTGTAATAGACCTAACTACTTGTAAATAAACTTGTAACTGAACACTATGTGCAAGCTTAGTTACTGATACTTACCAATTTCAGACCTGCTGCATTGTGGCTGTCACTTCAGTCACTTCAGCAGTTTTTGTGGAGCTCAAGCCTGCATTTGCGGTCTTGAATCTTGAAAATCGTGTTTCAGAAATGGAAGCAGTGTAAACTGTCAAATGCACACATTACATTTCACTCATGCCTACATCTCATTTGCTGTGTAAATTCTCTTTTAATGTTAATTTGTAACAAATCATTTCTCTCATGCTTTGTTTAAATCTGTATGGATAATTCATGAATTAACTTTTTTCATGCAAAGGGATATGTCCTTTCCCTTAATGTTCCCTTCCCTTCCATTAATTCCCTTAATATATCCCTTAATACTCTGAGGTATTCTTAGGTGTGTATGTAGGAGTGACTACCTGGGCTCTTGATTTAATTCTGATCAAATACATATTTGCTTTAGTATTATTCGGGTGTTATTAGTAATTCTTCTATTAGCAGGTGAATTTCCACAATACCATGTGCAATAACTTTCAACCAGCTTTGCCTGCATGACATGTTTTTAAATACTTATAATTTAAAAAGTATTACATAATTAAGTTTTTGTCACAGTTGTATCTTATTTGAGCCTACTTTACTTAGTTTGAGATATGTGTTATTGGAGTGGTAGTACACAATAACTACAAAATAAGATGTATCACATGTTTGCACAATGTGAAGCTGAATGCTCCCCAAAATGTTTCCTATGCCCGGCTATTTAGCTAAACGTTAAAGGAGGACACATGAATACTTCTACTGTTATGGAAGTATTGTTGGACAATTTGGAAAACAGGGGGTGGCACGGTGGTGCAGTGGTTAACACTGTCGCCTCACAGCAAGAAGGTCCTGGGTTCGATCCCCGGGTCACCCAG
>JAQMYM010005079.1:0-11340 GCA_030014255.1 Parauchenoglanis ngamensis
TCTTGGAGGCAGTGACGTCATCTACGCACTTGCTGATGTAGCTGGTCACTGATGATGTGTACTCCTCCAAGTTGGTGTTGTCACCTTCGGTTGCAGCCTCCCTGAACATATGCCAGTCAGTGTGCTCAAAACAGTCGTGAAGAGCAGAGATGGCTCCTGCAGGCCAGGTTCTCACCTCCTTAAGAACTGCTTTGGTGCTGACATCAGAAGCGGCCTGTATGCTGGCATTAGTATAACAGTGATGTGGTCTGAGTAGCCGAGGTGGGAGCTGGGCTCCAAACGGTACGCGCCGGGAATGTTTGTGTAAACGAGAACCAGCGTGTTTGCCCCTCTCGTTGCCAAGTCCACATGCTGATGGAACTTCGGGGGCACTGACTGGAGATTTGCATGGTTGAAATCTCCGGCAACAATAAACAGTCCATCAGGGTGTGCATTCTGTAGATCACTAGTCCACAAGTCCACTCCTTCAATCTTCCGAAACATGATGTCCTTCTCCAGATGATGTCCTTATTCTTTAAGTTAGCAAGCTAATATTCTCTGCAAACCAAAGCTTGCTCCATTTGATTGCTATATTTGACTATTTATTTGACTATTTATTCACAAGTAAGACAGGTCAGTTGTACTTCCACTGTTGTAGTGATAGAATTTGATAATGTATTATATCAAAAACAATTGAAAATATTTTTCCATACTGAAAACCAAAAAAATTAAAATTAAAATTAAAATTAAAAATACATGGCCACATATCATATCAAAAAAATAACATTTAAAATTTGTAAAGATCTGCTAAAAATAAATAAAGCCATGCACTTATATTTATGAATGTATTGCTCTAAAAAATAATGTATTTGGTTAAAGAACCAATATGTAATTTATTTACTGTAATAAATCATAAAATGACCATGATATGCCATCAAAAGTTAAGGAAACATGGTCAGCTGAAATACAGACTTCTCCAACAATAATGCTACAGCCAGTATAATCTTTAATTTATGAATCAGTAAAATTTCAGTTCAGTGACAGAATGTTTGTTCGACTTTTGGCTTGTGTGATCCTAGCTGTTTTTGGTGTGTGCTTTCCTTTTTTTTTGCTTTGTCAGAACCAGTCATCTACTGCAGGAGAATCAACGGGCATGGTGTTCCAAGGGAACAAAGGTGACTGATTTCGCAGGACACATCGGAATGGAGTCAGGAGCGTGGTGGAACAGTGCAGAGATTTCTGGGCATACTCGGCCCATGGGAGGAACTGCTCCCAATTCCTCCTGGTTTTTGGAACACGAGGCCCGTAAGAAACATCGTGGTTCGTGGTTGGCCCTTTCAACCCGCCCATTAACCTATGGGTGGTAACCAGAGGTTAGGCTGACTGAGATGCCAAGTTTCTCTATGAAACTAGACCAAACTCTTGAGGTTAACTGGGTGTTACAGTCAATCAAGATATCCACAATGATTCCATAATACTGTAACGCATGGTTGAAGATTAATTCAGCAGTGTCAAATGCTTTGGATATGCCCAGCAGGGGACTTAGGTGCAAAGACTTGGAAAATCTGTTGATTATTATCATGATTACTGTGTTGCTTCTTGATTCAGGAAGGTCAGGGATAAAGTCTACTGTAATTATGAGACCATGGATGCTGAGGGGAGGATAATGGCATTAGCCTACTGACTGGGAAGGTGTGGGGGACCTTTGACTGGCATATACTGTAAAGGAAGCAATGTATCTTTGAATATCTGCAAGCATACTAGGCCACCAATACTTTGTCTTGAGGTCGTAACTGCGATGGTTACCAGCGTGGCCAGTAATGGGGTTCCTGTGTGCCCAGATCATTAGGTGTTTTCCCCAAGCTGCCTGAGATGAAGTTAACATGGGGGTGGGCAGTGAGAGGGAACTTGGTGTGTGGACCTAGCTATCTCTTGGACGAACTCTGAAGTAATAACTTGGATGAAGCAGGATAGCGGGAGGATGGTCTTATTACCTTTGCTTGGTGAGTCAGATGGTGTGTGACAGTGAATCAGATTTTTTTGTTCTTGGAACTTGGGCTGTACGAGAGCATGAAATGAAATCTGGTAAAGAATTCAGATATTCCAAGTTTTTATGGACTGTGAATATAGTGAAAGGGTTAATTACTCCCTGTAGCCAATGGTGCCACTCCTCCAGAGCCAGTTTAACTGCCAGTAACTCATGGTTCCAAATGTCATAGTTCCTCTTATAAAGGGGACAGTTTGTTTGAGAACAACACTATATAACAACAACATATATATATAATTATATTATAATATAATAATAATAATATTGCATGCACTGTTCATTGCTCACTAAAAGACTTTAAGTCAGGTTTCAGGTCCAAGGTCAGGTCTGTGCTGTGGTCTTACTGTGAACTTTATGGCCTTTAGCAGTTATGAAATATAAAGATGGATGGCTTCCAGAAGGCATCCTTTATCTCAGAGTTCTGAGGAAAGTAAGAGAGAGAGAGATGAAAGATGACAGGACTATAGTACCCCCTACTGGATAACCAGCAATTAAAATGTATACACCCTGATTGGCGTTCCTCTGGAATCAATAAAGACTACAGCAAGCTGTTGAATGCCTCCAATTCTGGGAAACATACATCAATTTATCTAGCATATATTTCACATTCTTATTTCACAGAGATGTTGAATTCTGGATTCTGGTCAGAAGGTGTTGATTCATTTTCTCTAACAAAGCAGCTCTGTCAGTAGAGCAGCTGCAAGCCACAGATTTTTGTTAAAACAGTTGTTCTAATATATTGTTTCTATAGAAATGACTCAGTCACAGGGATTTGTATAGTGGACCAAGTCCAATAATAAACAAATGTAAAAATCATGTGTAATTGTTAATATGGCAAAGTTTTGTCTGCTTTCCAGTTTCTTTCTAACTTTCTTTTTTAACTTAACGAAAAAAAGAGGCTGGTATGGGAACAGCCATTTATAGCTGCTATAATCATAAAAAATGAAGAGGAACTTGTTCCATGAACATTCAACATTAAATCTAACTGTAAACTATGACTCATCATATCTTAATACACATTATCATTAGTCAAAATCACTCCATTTTGGACTTGTCAAAATTGAATTGCAGATAAGAGAAGGAGAGATTCCATGTAAATGAATGATAAAGTAGTCTATGACTAGTCAATAGTCTGAAAAGTCACCTTGGAATTATGACTCAATCATACCTAATTTGCATAAAATTGAAAAAGCCTCAGGTGAATTGTCTCTTGCTGATTTTGCTGAAATTGTAGCCGTGTTGTTCACGTACATAAAAAAGAAAAGAAAGGTCACTTTGTGCTTGCTTGGGTGAATGCAGGGTGACCGTATGCTCCTGTGACTTTTTTGTTGGGTTCTGCAGGATCTTGGTCCTACATATATAATGCAGATCTGATATGACTATTTGATATTTCATATCATATATCATATAAATATCTAGTAAAAGCCGCATTGCAGATATCCTGAATATTTTTTTTATTTTATATTTTGTTACCAGTGAAAACTGATTTATGCATTTTAACAACAAATGTTGTGAAAACTGCATAAATGCATGCAAACACTAAGACACTAAGCATGTCTTGGGCTGAACATGCTTTTCAGTTCTTTTTTCTCTTACTTTTTTTCCCAACCCTTCCATTATGTGGATTTTCTAAATCTCAAGATTTAAATGCTAAGCTGATTCTGCGAAAAAGTGTCTAATTATAAGGCACAACATGAAGCAGAGGTAGACTGTGAGGTCGAACGAACGATATAAAGCTGTTGCTTATTACATTGTGATTTCTATCAATTTGGGACTGAGATTAACGCTCCCCCTGTGGATATGACATATTAAGGACAGTCAATATTTCTGTCCCAATTCACAGACTGCTAAACAGGACTCTCTGTATATCAGCTTTAGAAGAATCTTACCTGTAAGCAAAAGAGTTCAGTAAGCTTTGTACCTGTAATTTTCATTATTTGAAGTAAAGCCTATATCCTATGATTAAAGTAGGTGTGATGGATCATAGTAGTTGATGTGTTCAGATACAGTGGGCCAAGATCATCTAGCGCCAGACATGTTTTGCATTAAATATAACTGTCAGGTCAAATACAGTAAGAAACAGTGCTAACTTTTTGATTCTCATACACTTGGCTTGTTGGTATAACTTGAGCTTGTATTATCTCCAGCTAAGCATTACATTCATTCAAAGGTAAGTAATAAAATGTTAACCAGTTTCTGTACATTCTGTGACAAATACAGTTGTGCTTGAAAGTTACTGGCAACTGATACTGAAAGAAAGGGTTCACATACTTTTGCCACTCAAAAATATGTAATATTCCATCATTTTCCTCAATAAATAAATGACCAAGTATAATATTTCCCTGTCATTTGTTTGACTGGGTTCTCTTTATCTACTTTTAGGACTTGTGTGAAAATATGATGATGTTTTAGGTCATATTTATGCAGAAATATAGAAAATTCTAAAGGGTTCACAAACTTTCAAGCACAACTGTATGGTCTGTTTTCTCATTATTTCTTGATAAAGATATAAAAGATCAGGAGTTGATTCCAAGTATTGAATCTGCATTTGGTACCTGTTCATAGGAACTCTCAATATGCAGTTCAAAGAGGTGTCGATGCAAATGAAGGAGGCCATCATTCAAAACATAACAGAAACTTTAGAAGTGGCCAAATCAACTATTTGGTACATTCTTAAAATGAAGGAATACACTGGTTAGCTCAGCAACACCAAAAGGCCTGGATGACCACAGAAGTGGATGATCATAGAATCCTTTCCATGGTTTAAAAAACAAAACCCCTGCACAACATCTAGCCAGGTCAAGAACACTCTTGAGGAGGTAGACATGTCAGTGTCAAGGTCTACAATCAGGAGACACCTTCATGAATGTAAACAGATAAGGTTTATGTGAAAATGTTTAAACACTGGTAACACTCAAGAATAGAAAGGTGCCTATTAGCTGTTACTAGAAAGGCTGTTCAGTTATGGAAGAAGCAGGAACTCTGGCAAGGCTAGCTATGGCAGCATAACAAAAAGGGAGAGCCAGAAGGTAACACAGACATGAAGGCCCCCTGGGACATAAAGCGGCCAGCCACTCCACCGTCAACAAACATGAGTGAACGTGTGAAAGTGGGTGAAAACATCATCCAAATATCCCAGTTTACCAAAATGTTCTATGCCTGATAACCCTTCAGATCTGCTTCTTAACTTAACAGAATGCTATTAACAAAAGACTTGGCTAAACAAGTTTTCAGCCTAAATATTAACACTGACACTGTGTCTGAGTCCCGAACACTAATTGGAAGGCTGTTCCATAACTGAGGGGCAATGTAAGAGAAAGATCTGCCCCCTGCTGTAGCCTTCACTATTCAAGGTACCAACAAATAGCCTGCACCTTTTGATCTAAGTAGGCATTGGGGGTCATAAAGGACCAGAAGTTTACTCAGATACTGAAGTGTGAGACCATTCAGTGGTTTATAAGTCAACAGTAGCATTTTATAATCGGTGCAAAATTTAATTGGGAACCAATGCAGTGTAGATAAGATAGGGGTGATGTGCACATATCATCTTGCTCGGGTAAGGACCCTTGCTGAGGCATTCTGGACTAACTGGAACTTGGTTATGCACTTACTGGAACATCCAGACAGTAAGTCATTACAATAATCTGACCTAGAGGTGACAAAAGCATGAACTAGTTTTTCTGCGTCTTGCAGTGACGTGATATTTCTAATCTTAGTGATATTTCTAAGATGAAAGAAGGCTGTCCTAGTGATATTATCTACATGAGCTTCAAATGATTGATTGGAGTCAATAATCACACCAAGGTCTTTTACTTTGGCACATGGTAATACAGAAATGCCATCCAGAGTGACTATGTAATTGGAAAACTTACTTCTAGCTGCATGTGGTCCTAGTACTAGTACTTCTGTCTTATGAGAATTAAGTAGAAGGAAGTTAGCAAGCATCCAATGTCTAATGTCTTTTACACATTCCTCAATTTTATTTGGCTGGTGTCTCATATCTGGCTAGTAGTAGGTCATTTACCACTTTAACTAGTGCTGTCTCTGTACTATGGTGAGGTCTAAATCCTGATTGATCCATTTCATGAATGCTATTCCTATGTGGGTATGAGCATAACTGCTGCGCTACAACCTTTTCTAGGATCCTGAAAATAAAAGGGAGGATTGATATTGGCCTATAGTTGAACAACTGACTGGGCTTGAGATAAGGTTTTTTAATCAGGGGTTTGATAACTGCTAATTTAAAGGATTTACGTACATAATCAAAGGAAGAGTTTATTATTTTTAGAATAGGTTCATTTACTTCTGGAATTATCTGTTTGAGGAAACATGCAGGTAAAATATCTAATATACAGGTTGATTAATCACTAATTAGTGAAATTAGTTCAGTCTCTCAAAGGGGTGTTAAACATTCTAATGGCCGATCTGATATAATTATATTGTTGTCTGCAGAGTTGGTTATCAGATTGTCTGGCTTTAAATTCATAATTTGTATTTTTTACCTGATATTGTAAATCTTGTCATTGAAAACAATTCATGAAATCATTGCTACTGCAAATTAATTGTATGGAGGTTTCTGTGTTTTATTCCTGGTAAATGTTGCTACAATATTAAATAAGAATCTAGGATTATTTTTGTTATCTTCTATTAGAGTTGTGAAATACGTTGATTGAGCAGCACTAAGGGATTTCCTATAGCTCGGGAGGCTCTCTTTCCATGCTAATTTGAATACTATCAATTTAGATTGATGCCACTTACATTCTAATTTGTGAGTGGTCTGTTTTAAGGTGCGCATGTCATCATTAAACCAGAATGCAAATTTTTTCTCTCTAATTATTTTCCTTTTAAGTGGGGAACATTATCTAGTGTATAGCGAAATGTTGATTCTGAGTATTTAGTTGCCTGATTGAATTCTGTGGAGTCCGATGGTGATGCACTCAAGGTTGCTAGTTCAGGGAGATCATTGATAAAACTCTGTGCAGTAGCTGATGTGAAGGTTAGTATTAGATCAAGGATGTGATCACCATCATGAGTGGGTTCTATTATGTTCTGATTAACTCCTACTGAATCTAGAATGGACACGAACGCTGTTCTCAGATGATCTTCTGGCTCATCGAAATGAATATTAAAGTCTCCATCAATTTATGCTTTGTATAAAGAGATAATCAGGTTTGAGATTAAATTTGCGAATTCACGAAGGAATTCAGAATATGACCCCGCAGGTCTGTAAATAATAATTAGTGAACAGACTTATTTTTAGTGGCTACATATATTATGTTAGTATAGAGGACCTCAAACGCATTAAATTTATGTCCAGGTTTTCGTGTGATGCCTAGTTTATCATTATAAACAACTGCAATGACTTCTCCTCTGCCAGTTAGACTGTATACTGGTGTGTACAACTATGACCGGGAGGACTCGCTTTGTTTAATGCTAAGTACTCATTTGGTTTGATCCATGTTTCTGTTAAATATCGTACATTAAACTGCTGATCAGTAATAATTTCATTAACAATAAGCACTTTAGATGTAAGAGATCTAACATTTAATTGTCCTAGCTTTAGATGAAAGATGCTGGCTGTACATTCAGTATGATCCAAATTTATTTTATTTAGGTAATTAAAAGAAACTTTCTGAGAATTTCTACATTTTTGTTTAACTCGGGGAACAGACACAGCCTCAGTATGATGAAACCTGAGTGATGACTCTGTGCAGCTAGCAGGCAGTCAGTTTAGCCTGTTTGTCTGCCCCCTGGCCTTGGCTCTAGATTGTCACAGATTAACTAGGCCTGTAATGAGACTATGCGCTATGCTGCAAGAAATGAGAGGAGCGCCTTCCCGTTTGGGATGGATACCATCCTGCCCTAACAGGCCAGTCTTGCCAAAACTACTCCAATTATCTATAAAGCCCACACTGTTTTCAGAGCACCACTTGGACAACCAGCATTTCAACGACCATAAACTGCTGTAAGCTACATCGCCATGCTGCATTGGGATGGGGCCAGAACATATTACTGCATCGGACATCGCCTTCGCTAATTTAAACACCTCTACAAAGTTACACTTTGTAACCTCTGACTGATGAAGGCGTATATCATTAGCTCCTGCATGAATAACTATCTTAGAAAACCTGTGCTTGCCTAGGACCCTAAGATTCTATGTAAGGTGCTCTGGCTCCTGGTATATACCTAACTATAGCTGCTGGTGCCCCTAAAGGCTTAGCTAATTTCATGTGCCTTAAGATAGAGTTTCCTGTAACCAGAGCTCTTTCAGGTTTGGGATGAGTTTTCAAGAGTTCATCTTTAAAATATTCTTTGAGTGTTGACTGTGTTTCCTGTGCCTATGAGTAGCAAAGGTTGAATAAATGTTTGTACTAAAGTTGCAGTTTTTGAATACACATGAAACTGCTTCAAATCTCCGCCTATGGCCATTGATGTATTCGAAATATTCTCTCTCTGAAGAGAAGGATGCTGAACTGCAGAGCAGGCGACTAAATTGAACCTCCCTTGGTGTGACTGACTCTGCATGGTGTCAAGACGAATGGATCTGAAGGGCATTAAATGTCTTAAATGAACAAGGACAAAGTGCTTTAACAGATTAAACCCTTTTGTTTGAAGCAAACTTTTTACACCGCTACCTCATGTTGTGGCACCCAGAGCAAGAAAAAAAAATATGTGTGAATTTTTATGTCTCTGTATGAATATCCATGAACAGTACTTGACAGTTAATCATGATGTATAGTGTGTGTGTGTGCTCATCATACCTTAAATAAGTTACCCCAGTCAAATGGTGAGTCAAGTTGTCCAGTTACTGCTGCTAAAACAAAGCACACACAGTGCAAATTAATTATGAGGACATCTAGCATAATGAGTTCCATATCAGATAATTCAGGAGCTACAACTGAACTACAAAGCATATAAAAATGGATAAACATGTACAATACATACACACTTTTTATTTTTCAATTCATTAACCCATTAGAGTTGTAGGTGTAGCTACCAAAAAGTCATTTACTGCTAGTGTTACTTACATAAAAACGTCCATCGTTTTTTTTCTTTCATACATGTGCAGGCATTCAAGTAGCTAGCTTGCTATCAATTTGAATTTTGCTACCGGAAAAGCTAGCTATCAGTTGGTTTGTTAGCAAGTTACCTCAATTTTATCTATATCAATAGCCTGGTTTAAATTTAAAGTCAATTGCAAGGATAGCCATATGCATAAAACGGAATGATGTTTTCTACTTTTGTCATGAAGTTAACTGGATACCATCATCGTGGAAATAGTGCTAATGTTATCCGATTACTTTACGTTATTTCCACGATGCTGGCGACAGCTAATTGGCATCAAAAGAACAGATTAAATGCAATGGTTAGTTGTGTTTTGTATTAATCGATAAAGTGACAAAAATACTGTAAATTTTACACTGATATTTAGGATCAAATTACAAATGTATTTTAAGGCAAACAATTACAATGATACACCAAGTATCTTACTGAATTATGCATGGAATTCTCAAGTAGGAAGACTACAATAGTATTTTCTTATAGAAAGTACTTTAATAATCTTTACTGTATTTACAAATTCAAAAAATCATTTATTTCAGTATAGCATGGCTCGGTGTGAGTTGAGGATGCTAAGACATGGCGCTAGCTGGAGCAGAGATGCATGATTTTTTGTAAACTGCATCTTTTTTGTAAACATTGTGACTATTTTTGTGTAAACATTCAAAATTGTTCAATTTAAATACATATCAATTTAAAAATGAGCCTATCTTCTGAACATTGAGAGTTCAACATTTAGATTTAACATTTAGATTTAGCATCTAATCTTTTATATTCAAAATGAAACATTTAAATATAACATTTAACTTTTAGATTTAGTTCAACCATTTACATTTGGCATAAAACATTTACTCAGCAAGTTTTACACTGTTTTGTGAATGAATTTATCTCTAAATGTATGAAAATTGTGCTAAATGTTGGAAAAATGATGCCTATAAAACGTTACACTGTTTTTTTTTTTTTTTACAAATGGTGCCCCATAAGTACCTAATGTATGTATCACATTTTGCTCTTTTAGGATAGCAATCAGTTCATCAACTGAAGCTCTCCTTCACTGTTGTTTTTCTGTGCTGTCAGTGTTGTGATGATTTGTGTTACCTTGACGAAAATAGTGCGAATAAGTGTTCCTGATAACAGGGAACAAACACGATCTTAGCTGCAGCCCTTAACCTAAGTCAAACCTTAACCCTAAGACTTAAAGCTTAAAGCTAACCCTAAAATCTTAACTTTAAACCTAACATGCAACCACTAAATAGCATATCTCCATAGGGGTGGCAGAACACCCTGCTGGCTGATCAGGATATCAGGCTCTGTGCATGTGTACAGGCAAAAAGGCAGTTCTGATTGTTCACATTCATGTCATATAGCCATGGATCTAATCCAAATCAGATTTAGGAACACATATGAAAATGAATCAAATCTGATTCGAAATATCAGATTTGCCTGTCCATACAGTCCTGAAAACATCAGATCTGTGTAACATTAAGACAAAACAAATCAGACTTGAGTCACTTCAGCATGGCAGCGTGAACTTAGCACTGGATTCAAACTCTGAGAGTGAAGCTTTGAAGCAAAAAGCACCAAAAGACAAATATTTTTTTTTCCTTCTGGTAGAATTTTTTTTTTGGATCAGATATTTTTAATCACACAGTAATTATTCTTTGTCTTTCTTTTACAATACAATAAATTATACTTTTGTTTAGACATTTTAGTGTGTTTAAAAATGCACTTATACAATTATATTCTGTTACAACATACTACAGTGGAATTTAAAATATATTACTTTTAATATACTTTTATATAATGCACTAAATTTGAAATGACAATGCATTAGTATAAAACATACTTTTTGAAAAACGTAAAAAAGTATATTTATTTTGTATTTTCATAAAGGATATGTGAGAAAAAAATATACCCTTCGTATTCTTCAAAACTCGTGCATTTATTTATGAAAACGGTGCTTCTTCTATTTTTAATGCCATTTTGCATACCTTGCATATATTTACTATTTAGATGATGTTGAAATGTTCATTTCATTGTGAACACAGTCTTCAGAGAAAGACTTACAGAACTGTTCATAGAAATATTATGTATCACCTGTGCTGTTATTAATATTGTTTAGTTCTGCCATTTTTCCAAATAAAATCAAACGAGTAATCAATCAGTTGCAGAACACACACAGACAGACAGACACAGACACACACACACACACACACACACACACACACACACACACACACACACACACACACACA
>JAQMYM010005080.1:0-11338 GCA_030014255.1 Parauchenoglanis ngamensis
GCCCTGTGGTGGACTGGCGACCTGCCCAGGGTGTACCCCGCCTCTTGCCCGAAGATGCTGGGATTGGCTCCAGCTTCTCCGTGACCCAGACGGATAAAGCGGTATAGATAATGGATGAATGGATGGATATTTTAGCTATTTTTTCTTACCAATTGCACCTTAGTGTAATATATAGTCTTTTATAAAGTGTTCTTTTTTCTGGGGCAGACTGTATGTACAACATACTTCTCATACACAACAAAACAAAACAAACTCAAACAAAAAGAATTTGGGGCTCAAGTAGAGGTAAGGTGAGATTAGTTATCAAAAGTAGCGTTTAAAATGAAGCATGCACAAGCACGAGGGTGCGCCAAAAGTGGTGATCTGTGATTGGTCACTGGGATCAATGCTTATCAGTGATTGGTCATAAGCGCAACACCGTCAGACGTCACACACTGCTGGTGAGTGACGTAAACAGCAGCTATGCTGTGATCTGGAGAGCCGTATCGCGTTCAGGAGTCACCAATGTGTGCTCAAAACGTCGCTAGATTGGTGATTAGGGACGATTTGTGATGAAAGGCGGGTCTAAAAGTCGCCCACATCCGCTCCATTCGCAACATCCATCGAGATGAAGTCGAATTCAGCAACAGCGCACGCGCGAACTACTGCGCATGCGAGTTTAATCTTAATGCGTCACCTTTTCACCGCGTCATATATTTTCTTTGCACCGGAAACGGGTTCCGTTCTCGTGAAATCTCGTTGTGTGTGAATTTGTTCTTGTCAGTGAAGAAGCATGGCGACTTGGAGACGAGTGAACTGGTTGCCTTTCATGCTTACACGCTTTTGCTGTAACGTAAATAAAACATTATTTCAAGTCAAAGGTAAGAGTCCGTGTTGTAGTTTTACTTGTTGTGGTTGTTTGGGTCATGATGTGGCGTCTTATGGAAGAGTTTATCAGTCATTCAGTCAGACAGCATGATTAGCTATTGGGCTAAAAGGAGTAAATTACACAGACTGGTTCACTACAGTGGGACGCTGTTGCTGTGCTGTAACCACAACATTATGTGCGTTATATTTCTCCTGTCAGCTGCCACAGCAGCAGCCATGACAGCCATGGTTTCAAACAAACAAAGCCACCCTCCAGTTTTGCAATGTTACTGTTTTCATTGGATTTTCATATCGTCCTTTTTTCCCTGCAGCTCGGCCTTTGTCATTTCACACAGCCTCAAGAAACCATGTAACTTCTGAAGATGACAGGTAAACAGTTTTTATTTAACTGCATTAATGATCTCTTATTGCTTGTAGTGGATGTTTATGGGAATTTTTAATTTTAGTCCGTCGTGAGCTGCCGTACACCCAGTTGTGGTTTGGCGTGTACTTATTAATTACAAGTTACATTTTTTCCTAACTAGGGCTGTGGACCTTGCTGTGACACGTGACGGTGACACCATAGTGTGTTTCCACCGTTCATCAGACATTGCCTATGAGCTGACAAAGGTGCGCTTCTTGATGTGGTACACACTTTACAGTGCTACTAAATTAATTTAAACCTATTAAAAACAAAGGAACTGCATTTTGGTGATACTTTGATGAAGTCCTGTGAATTATTTACTGATGTAACTAAAACTGGACTGCACTTGGTGTGTTAAAATAAATAAATAAATAAAATACCAGCACAAGTTTGAAAAAAGCCCTTTTATTGCTACAAAAAAAGTAAAATTTATAGAAATAAATGAAAATATGTATATTGAGTATAAAATAAGCATCCTGTTTGATTGGCACAAGGTAAACTACACTTGATTAACTAATTACACAATATAAATTGCATACAGCTGATGATAGGACTTAAAAATATAGTAAACACTGCCCCATCGTAAAAGATAAAGTTATTTAAAACCTGACAATAGCAAATATCACCTAAACAGTGTACACATCAGTTCATATTTCAAAAGAATTAAAGAATTATTATTATTTATTTATTTATTTATTTTTTGGGTGTAGCATCCAATGATGTGCAGTAACTACTATTGTAGTAAGTACTAATGTTTGAATTGTTCATTTTGTGTGATGTTGAATAATGCGTTTTATTCTGGGATTTGCTCTACAGCCCATCCCCAGTCCAGATCCTACACTTGAGTCTACAGAAACGCATGATCTAGTATTGAAATCTCAGCTTAATAAGGACATTTTAAAGAGCAGAAATACCCCAGCTATAGAGGAGCTTGCCAAGATGTTTTACACCACAAAGCACCGCTGGTACCCAGTCGGACAGTAAGTTTTACATTTATTCTCATATAACTTTAAACGTGATAAAAATATTTTATTTTCTGGTTCACTGATGAAAAGCTGTTCACCAGAGACGGATATTGAAATTTGACTCTGTTGACCATATATCAGAGATTTTAGTTCTCAAAACTACCTACATCATCTGCATGACTTGGTCATATTGCAGCTACAGGAATTCAAGATCTCATTCGTAGTGATCTTATGGAAATTTGTTTATATTTGCAAAAGTATTTTGGTTGGGAAGGGAGCTGTTCACAAAAGTGAGGGTACACGTTTGTGAAATATAAGAAATCCAGTGTCCGTGATGCTTGGCGACCATATTAATTAATTAATTAATTAAATAATTATTCATGTTTCTACAGCTATTGCAATTTTTCATTAATGTTCAGCTACCAGTGCTCGGTAGGGATGAGGAATATCTACTGTATATCCTATCTTCCTACTGCAATCAGTGTGTATATTTTATTAAAACAATTACTCTAGGGCAGTGGATTGTAATGCTGCATTTGACTAAGACTCATGACTCGGAATGCCTGACCTCCGACTAGGAAAACTCCCCTGCAACTCTAAATTCCTACTCGTGAACTCTTCAACCCTGAGTTGAGCAAGTGGCCTTCCATTAACATGGCCAGCATCAGCAGTATTCATGTGTTTGAGTTTAAATGAGATATACTATATATAAAAGTATTTGCTGTAGATCAGCCATTGCATTTAAAACCACTGAGAGGTGAAATGAATAACATTGATTATCTCATTACAGTGGCATCTGTCAAGGGGTCGGATATATTAGGCAGCAGGTGAGCAGTTAGTTCTCAGAGACGATGTGTTGGAAGCAGGAAAAATGGGCAAGTGTAAGGATCTGGGTGACTTTGGACCAGGGCCTTATTGTGATAGTTAGATGACTGGGTCAGAGCATTTCCACCACAGCAGGTCTTGTGTTCCTGGTATGCAGTGGTTAGTACCTAGCAAAAGTGGTCTAAGAAAGGACAACCTTTGAACTGGCGACAGGGTTCACATGGGTGTCCAAGGCTCATCAATGCGCGTGTGGAAGTGAAGGCCGAGCTCTGATAGGAAGGTGTCCGAACACAGAGTGTGTTCAGCTCTGTCCAGTGCAGAAACATCCTAGGAGTCGGAATGTGATCATCAGAATGGAACGGGGCTCCAGACTAACCTTTTCACTGGTTGCACTGGTGTTACCAACTGTTACATCTGGTCACATGAATTTGTTAATGATGTGAAGTTTTTCTTAGAAGCCATTTTAGTACACATTTATACAGTCATACAAAAATAATGCACATTTTTTTTTTCTTATAACAGCATGGTCTGGAGTGTGTTATTCCTTTCATGTCTTCTATGACATTGTATTCTATTCGATTGTAGCCGTGTTTACACTAGTGACTGACAAAGCAGTAAACAGCTATTTATTTTCTGAATACATGCGCAACACAGAGCTGTGAATTTATACTTTTTTTTTAAGCTTGTAAAAAGTTAAACTAGCCTATTTTTCTGACCGAGTAGTGCTGATAAGCGATTGTATATTCTTAGCATACACAATACACAGCCATGGCCAGAAGTTTTGCGAATGACACACACACTATTTTTCACAAAGTTTTTGTGATGGGCATTTGCATATACTCCAGAATGTTATAAAGAGTGAGCAGATGAATCAGATCAGAAGTCCCTCTTTTCCATGACAATGAAGTTGATCCCCCAAAAAAACCATTTCCACTGCATTTCAGCCCTGCCACAAAAGGATGCTGACATCATTTCAGTGATTCTCTCATTAACACAGGTGAGAGTGTTGACGAGGACGAGGCTGGAGATCACTCTGTCATGCTGATTTAGGTAGAATATCAGACTGGGTGATTTTAAGGGAGGGTGGTGCTTGAAATCATTGTTCTTCCTCTGTTAACCATGGCTACTTGCAAGGAAACATGTGAAGTCATCATTGCTTTGCACAAAAAGGGCTTCACAGGCTAGTAAGATTGCACCTAAAGCAGCTATTTATCGGATCATCAAGAACTTCAAGGAGCGAGGTTCAGTTGTCGTGAAGAAGGTGCCCATGAAAGTCCAGCGCTGTCTCCGAAGTTGACCGGCACCACCATTGCAGAGCTTGCTCATGAATGGCAGCAGGCAGGTGTGAGAGCATCTGCACGCACGGTGAGGTGAAGACTTTTGGACGATGGCCTAGTGTCAAGAAGAGCAGCAAAGAAGCCACTTCTCTCCAAGAAAATCATCAGGGACAGACTGATATTCTGCGAAAGGTAACGGGATTGGACTGCTGAGGACTGGGTATAGTCATTTTCTCTGATGAATCCTCTTTCCGATTGTTTGGGGCATCCGGGAAAAAAGATTGACCAGAGAAGAAAAGGTGAGCGCTACTATCCGTCTGTGTCATGCCAACAGTAACGAATACGGAGACCATTTGTGTGTGGGGTTGCTTGCCAAGGGAGTGGGCTGACTCACAATTTTGCCTAAGAACACCGCTATGAATAAAGAATGGTACAAAAACATCTTCTGAGAGCAACTGCTCCCAACCGTCCAAGAACAGTTTGGTGGGGAACAATGCCTTTTCCAGCATGATGGAGCACTGTGCCATAAGGCAAAAGTGATACCTAAGTGTCTCGTGGAACAAAACATTGAAATTTTGAGTCCGTGGCCAAGAAACTCCCAAGACCTTAATCCCATTGAGAACTTGTGGTCAATCCTCAAGAGGTGGGTGGACAAACAGCCCACAAATTCTGACAAACTCCAAGCATTGGTTAAGCAAGAATGGGCTGCCATCAGTCAGGATTTGGCCCAGAAGTTGATTGACAGCCTGCCAGCGTGAATTGCAGAGGTCTTGAAAAAGAAGGGCTAACACTGCAACTGTTGACTCTTTGCATAAACTTGCAACATAAAATGTAATTGTCAATAAAAGCCTTTGACACTTGATGAACTTCAAAATGAGCAAAATTAACTTCGCCTCAGAGCGTTTCAGTGAGAGAAACAGGCGGATATTTATTTTATCTTTTATTTTGAGTTTGTTTCTTCAGAATTTGAACAAATCGAAGCTTGAAATCCAGGCACAGTTGCAAAGAGTGATTGGAGTACAAAAAATGTTTTTTAATCTAAATCCATGTATCTGGTGAATGGCAACGTATAATTTTGAACATGAAAAACATTACAGTGTATTTGGTTTCTGTTTCTTTGCAGGTATCATACAAGGCGCAGGAACCGACATCCACCCAAAGACAGATAGCAATGTTTGCTACCTGAGAGTTGTATGAATATGATTGATCCTAATGCCGATTAATTTTTAATTTTATTATTTTTTTTAATTAAAAAAAAATTAAACCCTTATAATGAATTACAAGATTGCCATTTGTTTCAGTGAAATTATGTTTTACATGTATATGTATTATTGTATTTATTTGCTTTCAAAGCTACAACAAAGACCCATCTATCAGCATTGAAAATAAGAATAATTGAGAAATACATATGACTATATTTATATATTGACATTGACCAATTTATAGGAACACCTATTCCAATAGTCATTCATGCAATTACCCAGTCAGCCGCATAGTGCATATAATCATGCAGATACAGGTCAAGAGCTTCCGTTAATATTTAGATCAGACATCAGAATAAAAAAATTTGATCACAGTGACAATGGTATGGTTTAGGTTAAGTTTGGTGCCTGATGGGCTGGTTTGAGTATTTCTGATCTCCTTGGGATTTTCACACACAACGGTCAAAATTCAGAGTTTACACAGAGGCAGTTCTGTGGGTAGAAATCCTTTTATTCAAAGGTCGAAGGAGAGCAGCTGGTTCAAGCTGACAGGAAGGCTTTGGTAACTCAAATGACCACTCAAATAACCACAACCATGGTGAGCAAAAAAGCATCTCAGAACTCAAATATTGAACCTTGACATGGATGGGTTACAAGAGCAGATGACCAAATTGGGTTCTGCTCCCAAGACAGGAATCTGAGGCTATAGTGGACGTGGACACACTGATGCTGAACAGTTCAGGATTTAAAAAGATATGCTGCCTTTGATTTCAAAATCCTGTAGTCTGTCACGGTTCAATTCATTATACTGGTTTCAGAATTTTATATTCTCAAAGTAATTTGAATAACATAAAATACTGAAAAAGATTCCCTGTATATTTGAGTGTAAAACCATGCACTTTTTGTCTGCATGTAATTGTAAGCAGAAGGAACCGTTAGTCACCTGCAATCCAAAAAAATGGAATAAGGGGTAAAGATTGTAAACAAAGTGTAATGTAGCAGTTTCATGCTATCATAAGCCCTTTTTAAACAGAGATCCTACAATATTGCTGTAAAGAAAACCCTTCAGTGTGCCAGCTTTGCTAGTTTACACTGAACCAAACAAAGCCAGCATAAAGCTACCCAAGTGTGTGTTTAAAGAATGAGCCGGTGTTATGGAGGCGTGATTTGTAACACAACAGAGCGTCGCATATAGTATTATGTAGAGAGGTAAATACTACGAGCATACTGGAGTTGCTTTCAAAACAATAATAGCAGGTAAACTGAGTGTTAAGATCCTTTTGTTAGCCATGCATATTTATATCATTCTTCAAATGAAAGCGAAGTTGCTGAGCATTATGTTTGTGCAATCAGAAATATGTTGGAGGAGAATTGGGAAGTGATTCAAGGCAGAAAGGCATGTGGACCTTAGACACCATCGACAGGGTTTTGACTTCAGAAATCCTAAATAAAGGAAAACTTCAACACCAAATTCTTGTTTTTTATTCTATTCAAGGTGTATGCTGTGCAAACGTTCTGCCACAGAAAAAGAACAATTCAAAGAACGCACTGAAAGTCCAATATTGCCATGACGTTCATGTCTGTGATGTTCATGTCCATGTATGTAAACATGTCTGTGGTAGCTCAGTGGTTAAGACGTTGGACTAGTGATCGGAAGGTCGTGAGTTCAAATCTCAGCACTGCCACTGCTGGGCCCTTGAGCAAGGCCCTTAACCTTCACTGCTCACGTGTATAAAATAAGATGTATGTAAGTCGCTCTGAATAAGGGTGTCTGTAAACTGCTGACTGCAACTCTTCCTTCCCTCCCTGAAGAAAGTAACATCCACATGAATACCAGGACCCAAGTTTCCTAGCAGAACTATTACCCAGAGCATCACACTGCCTCCACCAGTTTTCTTTCTTCCTGTAGTGTATTCTGGTGGCATCTCTTCCCAAGGTAGGTGATGTACACATACCCAGCCATCCCCATTGATGTAGTAGCAAACATGATTCCTCAGACCAGGCCACCTTCTTTCAATGCTCCATGGTCCAGTTCTGATGGTCATGTGTCCATTGTAGGAGCTTTCAGCAGTAGACAGGGACAGGGACACTCATGGGCACTCTGACCGGTCTGTGGTTGCACAGCCCCAGAGCTGTGATGCACTGTGTTCTGAAACCATTCTATCATAGCCAGCATGAACTTTTTCAGCAACTTGCACTACTGTAGATTTTTTGTGAGATTGTACCAATTGGGCTAACTTTCACACCACATCAGTCGGGTGGGCACCCACAACACTGTCACCAGTTCACCGGTTGTCTTTCCTTGTACCACTTTTGGTAGGTATTAACCACTGCATACCATGAAGACCTCACAAGACTTGTCATTGTTATGGCTGATTGTTGTATATCCACTATAGATGGTTGAATGGATGCAGTATGTCTGTCTCAGGTGTGTAGTCAAAAGTGGTTTCAGGCTCCTCTAAGGTGAATTGTGGGCATGGCTTACTGTGACATATTAAAAGTATATCCACTAGAGATTACCATTTAGTATGTGTAACTCAAGCTATCCGTTATTTTCAAACCCTGCTCAATACATCCTTGCCTAACTCTGGACTGAACCTCCACCTGGCTAAGCATAACTTCCGCTCTTCATTTGGCTACACTTAATATTTCACTTAAGCCAGTAATTGTTGCTTTTTTCCGTTACTCCTATCTCATACCCGGAAGGTATCTTACACAGCTTGGAGGCTGTAGTACTAGTAACCTGATGTACTATCCTCTGTTGTCTCCATCTCAAACAGTAATGGTAGAGAATGGTGCAGAGGAGATAGTCAAGACAGAAGGGGCCCCAGACAGGAAAATGCAAGAGCTGCTCCTGGCATTTTTCCCCCTCTATGGAAGCCACCTTACCGTGAGCCAGATTACTACTTCCTAATCATCTATAGACATTGTCACTGACATCACTCACTGTGTAATGTGCCTTGGAATTAATTGTGGGGGTGGGATTATATTGGTCAGTTCTTCCATGCCAAACTTGTTACTTTCGACTGTGAGATGTCATGTTGCTTCAATTTGTGTTTTCTGTGCTCAGATTTTTGGTGCTAGAAACATGAGTCTTACAGCCCTTTGACTAAGATCTAGTGTAGAATCTACTCTCATCTCTTTGATACATTATATGACCCTGATTCCAAAAAGGGGACACTATGAAAAAATGCAAATAAAAACAGAATGCAATGATTTGCAAATCCTTTTCACCCTATATTTAATTGAATAGAATTCAAAGACAAGATATATAATGTTTAAACTGAAACTTTTTTTTTTGTTAAATATTCTGAATCATTCTGAATTTGATGCCTACACCACATTCTAAAAGGTTGTAACAGGGGCATGTTTTTCTTTTCTTTTAACAACACTCAGTAAGTGTTTAAGAACTGAGGACATTAATTGTAAAAGTATTGAAAGTCAAATTCTTTCCCATTCCTGCTTGACATATAACTTGCTCAACAGTCAGGGGTCTCCAGAATGGTTGAAGAGGGTGGCAGCCTTCTATGAAGATTTGTTCCAGGCAAAGCCAATGGCTGAATTTGGGACAGAGGAAGAGTGGCTTAGATGCACACCTCTGGTCTGATGGGATGCGGAGGTAAGGAAACAATCAAGCATGCTTTGTGGTCATGCCTTGCCATGACTCAGTTCTAAAGGTATGTTAGAGTGGTGGTCCACTGAAGAGGGAGTAGTTCTGCATAGAATAATGAGTCTAGTTTGAGTCGCTCCTCTGATCCCTCTCATCTAAAAGGTGTTTCTGCCTGCAGAACTGCTGCTTTGGCAAAGTTAAATGTACCAAAAAACATTTAAATTAAAATAGATTAAGCAAAAGAATCTAGGAACGAGAAAATCCAGTCTGCTTTATGATGACTGGCCTCCACTGGACCCGCAGGGTTCAACAATGGTTCAGTAATTACCTATATTTGTGTAGGTGTTCACTAAATATTAAATTCCTTCTAAAACTATTGGAGCAGCAAGGCCAATTCCAGTTTGAGCAATGGGTTTCGATTGTGAAGAATGCATTTGTTGTCGAAAAAAGGAAAAACCAACATGAAGACCAGGGCGCCCTCTATAGAAAAAAAAAAGCAAGGATCCCCAAAAGGAGCATAGCCATTACAACAATATGGAATGTCCTGGAAGAAAATGGAAACTACTGGTGTAGTAGCAGCCAGACACACAGGTTGGCCAAGGAAAACAACAGCAATTTGTTATAGAAATATTGTGAGAGCTGTGAAGAAAAAGCCCAAAACAACAGTCAGTGACATCACCAACCTCCACAGGGCAGAGAAGATGGTATCACAATTTGATGAAGAAGACGTTGAGAACAGAAATAGAGAGCATACTACAAGATGCAAAAAGAATCAGCAAGCTAGATTAGAATTTTTGATTGATTCATAAAGAAATAAAGAGATGAGCCACAAAGCTTGAACCAAAATTAACCGTTGCCAATGTAATAGAATGCCCAAAGTGTGAAGGGAAAAAAAGGATCTTCTCATGGTCTAAAATGTACAAGCTCATCAGTCAGGTAGTGTCATGGCCTGGGCTTTCATGGCTGCTCCTGGAACTGGCTCAACGAGCCAAAACACACTGCCAACAAAACAAAGGACTTCATCAGTGGAAAAAAGTGGAAGGTTTTAGATTGGCCAATCTACTTTAAGGTAGACTTTATCACAATTGACCTCCTGAAGAGGAGACTGAAGAGATAAATCCTCTAAAACAAACTATAGCAGAAGGAAGCTTTGGTACAAGCCTGGAAAAGCAACCCAAAAGAAGAATGCAACAGTTTGGCTTCATACAGCTATTGCATGCAAAGTATATGCAACCTGAAAAAGATTCCAATAATTTTGACTAATCCAATATAAATCGATGATACTATTTAACGATCTATTTAATAATATTAGACTATTCCAATACTTTTGCTCACCTAAAACCTGGGTTGTCTGCCACCAATGGTGCCATGTTCTAATGTCACCAATGGTGCTATTGTTAATGAATAGATGAGAAAATCAAAGCTGAAATTTTGATCTATCATCTAATACTCATCTTAAACCCAAATGTCTTCAGTTTACAGCAAAAACAAAAAGAGCTAGCCTTGCTGTTCCAACACTTTTAGAGGGGACTGTATCCTAAACCTAACCACTAAAAGATAAACAAAAACGCTTTCACTGGAGGAAAAATATCAGTTTTATTTTTAGAAACACAATGGATTAAACATACTCATACCAAATGCAATGCTCTGTGGGATCGTACAATAACTACAATCACAGGTAGTCTTTGTACAAGCATTAGAAAGATGCTGGCCTGTGTTTTTAGTACTATATGCACAGATTTTGTGAGAATTTGTGGTGTAGTATTTTTCCACAAACATTTTTGTTAGTTATCAAGAGTTTCTCACTTATTTTTGGTCAGTTTCTTTTAACTTATAATTTCTTATAACTGAAATTTGAGCAACTCTTAAAGAAGAATTCCAGTTCTGTGTGAGTATCTCTAAAACATTGTAGAGTGAAATACATAATTAACGTGCATTCTCAGAGTATTATAGTATTTAATGTTTTAACTATTATAAAACGACTGTTTCAATAACTCTTTCATACCTGACATATCTAGTTATCTATGACTTAACAATCCATGAACATTTGTAACATTTGCAACACCCTTGGAGTGTACAGCAAGTGAATTTTTAAAAAAGAAATCTTGTTTATATACACGTGGACAAAATTGTTGGTACCCTTCAGGCAATGAAAGAAAAACTCACAATGGTCACAGAAATAACTTTAA
>JAQMYM010005081.1:0-11336 GCA_030014255.1 Parauchenoglanis ngamensis
TCTTCTGTTGCACACGTGCACCTTTTGTACTTCTGTTGTCTTATATGTAGCACCTTGATCCTTGAGAAACGTTGTCTTGTTTCACTGTACACTGTACCACATGTATATGTTGAAATGACAATAAAACCCACTTGACTTGACTTGGCTTGATATAGTGTATGTCAGTAGTCAGTAGGAGTTTCATGAAATGATAGGGACTTTCATGTAAGTTTTGATGGAATTAATTCACTAAATTAGAAAGAACATTGGATGTGACAAGAAGCTATGAACACGTAAAAAATGTTTTGTTATAAAATTTACATAACCTAAGGATGTATTTGGTGCCAGTTCATCTAAAGATGTAACGTTCAGGTGGAGCGAAGTGGTTGAAACCACAAATGCAGCGGCGTGAATGAACGGAGAGAGTCAATGGTCTTACTGGGGAATAGTGGGAGGTGGAAGCAATGGGCGTAGTCTGGGCAGCTGCAGGGCAGGGTAGCAGTAAAGCAGAGAGGGAGCAGTCTATGTTATGCCGGCACGAAGTATCAGACACGTGCCACGGCACGAGCGAAGCGGGAGTGCGGATCATAGCGTGATGCAGTAAGTCCAGTGGGAGATCAAACACGGAACTAAAACGTCAATACACAATGACGGAAATGAAACCGGGCGTTTGGAGTGAAACGCCAAAATAAACCTTAACCCGGAAAGTGGACCAGGATAATTCCGAGAGGAAAAACACTCGTGGGAAAAGCATGGCTTTAGTAGCATGAACCATACTTGAATTCATGAACGAGCAAAGAGTAGTCCGGGACTTCCATGTTTCTATCCCACGACCCGGAAGTGGGACCTTGACCCCAGATGTTGTTGTCGGCGAATTGAACACCATTGCTGTGGTAACGTGCGGAGCGTCAGCTCGTGTAGTTCTTGTGGGGGGAGCGGGAAGCTTGACAGAATCTCCCCTGGAAGGCCAGCCAAGTCAGGCCTGGAGTCATAAAATTCCTGAATGAGGGCAGGGTCCAGGACGTCTCGGCTAGGAACCCAGGACTGGTGCTCAGGGCCATAGACCTCCCAATCAACCAGAAATTCGTAACCCCTCCCATGGCGACGGAACTCCAGCAACTTACTAACCATGTAAACTGGCTCCCCGTCAAGGTCCCTAGGAGGCGGCGGTTCAGTGGAAGGCGTGGACAATGGGGAGGAGAAGGCTTTACAAAGGAGAGAGACTTGGAACACCGGGCTGGTGCAGAGGGTTTGTGGAACGGCCAGTTGGTACGAGATGGGGTTAATGCGACGGACCACCTTGAACGGACCCACATAATGAGATCCCAATTTGCGATCCCGGGAGTCCTTTAACGGATACGTACACTCAATCTCTGGGGTGATAGACCAATGCTATGCGGCGGCGGCGATCTGCCCGGTGCTTGGTGGCATTCCTAGAGGCTCTGAGGTTCTGATGGACCTGGGCCCAAATCCGTTGGAGTTGATTGACGGTGGTGTTGACGGAGGGAATGGGGCAGGGGACCCGATCGTCGGGAAAATTTTTAACTTTTTAACTTTTAACATGACAGCCCTCATATGTGCCATTATAATAAGTTGTTTTAATTACCTTCTAATGTTGCATTAATGAATTATATGTTATGAACAAATATAAACTCTACATTTCAATTCACTACTAAAGACTGTGTTACTATTTTAATCTTCAGTAGTTAATTATGTAATGTACTGTAAAGTGAAATATGCAATACCTCAGTACTAATGAACGAAGTATTAATGCGTCATTATTCAACATACCAGTCAATCAAAGCCAAAGGACAATTCAAGAGGAAAAACAAGAAGGCAGTGAAAGGGCCACAAGAGGGAAAGAATAAATGGCTCACAATGGACACATTATCTGCATTTAATGAAGGTCCACGGACTGCTTATACAGTGGAAAACCAGGAAGTGACCCTGAAGCATGTAATAACAGAGGTCGCAGTAGAAGTCAGGAGAGTCCAACTTCTGTTGATGGGGAGGAGAAATGTCTTGAGTCCCTCTTACACTTTCTTGATGAGTTCTTCATTCTTCATTCTTGATGAGTTACTGATGATCTGGAACAGTATTATAAAGAGGAACTTATGACTTATGACTGAAGTGTTACTCTTTTGTTAATTAGAAGTAAATTATTTGTAACACATTTGAAAGCCAGTTAATGGAGAATATTTTATGACAGTTTGAAATGGTTATTTGTTCGTGGTTAACATAACACAAACAGCACAGCACATGTACAACACATACTGATTATAACATTGTTTTGTGCATTGTCAGTGAAAGTCATAAAGGTAGTTTAATTTCTATGCCTATTAATGATTGAGGTAACATGATTTGGACCCCAAATGCAGGACAAAAGCACAGAAAGTGGAATAAACTGAAGAAGATTTATTAGATGTTGGGGTTGACAGGAGATAGGGTAGGAGGACAGAAGGAGGGTAAGCAGAGGCAGACTGAGGCCTGAGTGTGCCCAGACCTGGAATTGAACAGGTCAGGTCACTGCGGCGGGGTGTCAACTGGGGCTGAAACAAGGGAAAGCAGTGTAGCAGGCAGTGGATGGAAAACCAGGGTATATATGCTGCTGGGTTTGATAATGTTAGGTGTGCTGGCAGATCAGTGACCAGGAAGGCAGCAAAAATGAGGGAGTGCCACGCCCACAACAAACACATACACAAAGAGAAAGACAAATGGGAGACACAGGAAAAAGGGAAATGGAGAGACACCATGTAAAAACAGGAGGTATGGCCTAGTCCATGACAGTACCCCCCCCCCCCCATCCCACCAAACACACACACACACACATAAGTGACGGGTCCAGAATGAAGGAGCAGAGGACAAGGGTACATGCCTCAAGAACATATCCTTACCAGTAGAATAGGTATTGAAAGCCCTGGCCTCAGTGGTACATGTCCAGTAGATGTCTGACAGTATAATCTGGGAGGTTGTTGATGATCCAGGTGGGGCGTGAGCTTCTCAGAGTCAATCTTGAGGGGGATGGTATTGGAGGAAAGCCAGACATTTTGGCCTGGGTATGGGTATTCGATGGCGGGCAGTGATATGCTGGTTGCAGTCAATGGATCAGAGCAGGACCCTGTGAGCATCCCTCCAAACCTTGCGACATCACTGTTGAAGGTGTGCCTGGACAGAAACTAAGACAATGTCATCCTAATGAGCTGTAAACAATGAGGGTTGATAACCCAGGGAACACACAAAGGGTGACATACCACGGGAGGTGATGGTCAGGTAATTATGGGAATATATGATCCAGGACAGTTGATTTCTCCAGAAAGCTGGATTTGGGTCATGCAGCAGAGGGCGGTCTTGGTTAGCTCATACTTTCTGGCTTTCTTGGCTTTTGAATGAAAGCCGGAAGACAGGCTCACTGAAGCTCCTTATGCCACCTTGTGAGAGAGGCAGACCCAATTGTTGTGACAAACATTGTGAAAAAAATTGAGGGCAATATGAGACCAAGGGCAGCTTCTGATAGACAGAAGTCAAAGCAGCCCAAGGGACAGTCGATGGGAGTTTTACTGCATACACACGGTGCAGTCTGAGACATAGGCATGGGTGTCAGCATCCATAGCAGGCCACCAGAACTATCATATAAGCAGGGACATAGTGTGATTGACTCCAGGATGGCAAACTAATTGGGAAATGTGAACCCACTGAAGCACTTGGGCCACTGCAGAACCTTCACCACAACCTAGATCTCCCAGGTAACTGCAGCTACACAGGACAGTGGGAGGATAGTTTCAGAGTGGGATTGGTGCCTCCTTGGAGATGGATTTAACTGGGTCTATCAATCCTGCTAAATCTGTGTGTACAAACTCAATAGCTGCTTTGGCCCTCACATCAGGCTCCCTAATCCTAGTTTGGGTAACCTTTCTCTGGGTACAATCTTCACATGATACGTACAGATTTGTCTGTTTTACCCTTGATTGTCATACCACCAACAACATTTTGCAATTTCTGGATGTCATCATAGTTATAGTGCCCTAGGATCTCATGCCAAGTCTGCATAGTATAACAACCTTTATGGTATTTATCATTTACTGTTTGCAAGTAGTAGAGTCTGTTATGCTCATGAATGTTGAATTTTGTAGCATCTCTATGTCATAGGATGTCTTTTCCTTGTTTTAAGATTATGGTTGGTCTGCTGGAAGTAGCTGCTTTTACAGAAAAGCTGTCCTGCAGGTATGAGGGTATGTGTAATGCCTGTTTCAACGTTGAATCGTGATGATGCCCCCTGCTGTCAATCAAGCAAAATTCCACATCTCTTCCGTGCTTTGTGACTTCTTGCATCTTGTATCATCAGCTAACTCCATGTAATGAATATGCCTTGGCCTGAAAGTTGTTAATGAATTACTTGAACTTTGCTATACCCATGATAATATGTGCAGTTGCCCCCGTATCCACCATCAGCCCTGTCATGTTGACACCATACACTCTAAAGGTGACAGTTGATGAAAAAGTTGTATTAGGCCTGTAGGCCTGAGACATGTTTGATTGAATCCAATGATTGAAAGAGTTAGGCAGTAGTCAGGAGTTAGACAAAATATTATATATAGGTGAAGGAATAATTGAAGAAGTTAATGAAGGGTCAGGTTGGATTTCTAATATCTTGCTGATTCCAAAGAAAGACAAAAGACATGAGATTGTGTGTAGATCTAAGAGAAGTGAGCAAAGCAATGATAAGGGAAAGACATCCAGTGCCTACAGTAGATAGCATTTTACAAGCAGTCCAAGGAGCAAGAATATTCACAAAGTTGGAAGTGAGGAAAGGATTTTAGAAAGTAGATTTAGCAACAGAGTCAAGAAACCTAACAATATACAACAACAGAGAGGGTGTTATGATTTCAATTTGGTTTGTTTAGTGCACTTGAAGCATACCAGAAAGCTATTGACTCCATAATGTGTGGGTTCCCAAGTGTATTTTGGCACATGAATGACGTAGTTGTTTACGCAGCCACGGAGAAGATATTGAAAAAGAGACTGAGGAATGTGTTCAATAGGTTTCAGAAAACAGGCCTGAAATTAAACTGGTACAAATGTGACTTTGGACTGATAGAAATAGAAGTGCTGGGTCATCTAGTCACGCCAGAAGGAATCAAAACAGATCCAAAGAAGGTTTAAGCAGTGTGTAAGGCATCCAGATCCCAGAATGTATCTCAGTTGAGATCTTTTCTCTGTGCATGTGGATATCTGATGAGGTTATATAAAACTACACAGACATTTCAGAACTTCTCAGGCATCTGATAAGGAAAGGAGTTGATTAGAGATGGATATTATAGACAGATAAATCTTTCAGAAACATGTAAAGAGCCTAAAGAACCTTGCTTAGCCTATTTTCAACTGAATGCAACAGTAGAAGTGATCAGGATGCAAGTCCAGTAGGAACTATATTGCTACAGACACAATATAATGGACAGGATAAACCAGTCACTTATGTAAGCTGGTCATTAACAGAGACAGAGAGAGACGATATTTGCACATTGAATGAAAAACCTTAGGATGTTTTTCGGCTGTAGAACATTTCCAAACATACTTGTGGGGAGGCAAATTTGTTTCGCTAACAGATCACGAACCTCTAATTCACATGTTGAATCCCAAGAAATTGACTCTGTTACCACAGAGACTCCAATGACTCAGCCGGAGACTACAGCCATATGATTACAAAAGAGAACATATTGCAGGGAAGGAAAATGCAGCTGATTCATTATCAAGACTTCCCTTACCAGAATCCGAAGCATTTGAGTATGTAGATGATTATGTTGAAAATGTACTATCAATTAACATTCATGGTCTGAAAGCAGTGATATTGGAGATACTGAAGAAGGCTTTGAAAGATGATGAAACATTTCAGCTGTTAAGGTCAGTAATGGCCTAAACCTGTCAGTGACACATTGTGTCCATATATGAGATATATGACATATATAACTGCTGATGAACTTTCGATTCATGGTGATCTTGTCTTAAGAGGTGACAGAATAATTGTGCCAGCTTTGTTAATCAGTAAAGTGTTGAAAATCGCACATGAGACACATCAGGGAGTGGTTAGGACAAAACAGTGCTTAAGGACAAAATTTTATCCCAACATGGATTTGGATGAAGAAAGAATGGTTAGAGACTGTTTGTTCTGCACTCTCAATTTGCCACTACTAGAGGATCAGCATATGAAACCACTAGAGTTACCATCGAGTACTTCGAGACAACCAGGAATCAATCTCGTAGGTCAGATTCAGAATGAGTACATACTCACTGTGATTATTATACTACTGGGAGACAATTTGTTAGACAAGCTATAGAAGCTTTTCTGAAAACTTGTAATATTAAGCACATATGCTTCACAGTTTTACCTCAAAAGTAAAAAAAAAAAATGGAAGGATCAACTTTCTAACATCTTGATGGCCTATCACAATACTCCTCATAGAGCATCAGGTGAAATGCCATCATTGTTGATGTTGTCCAGAAATATCAGAACAAAATTGCCAAATATCAAACTACCTCAAGGGGAAACAGATCAGGAGGTAAGAATCCATCATGATGATTACAAGGAGAAAATGAAAGAATATGGCAGCAGAAAGCAAAACAGAGCAAGGAAACATACACTTAAAATTGGAGACTTAGTATACTGTATGTAGAAAACATGACAGGTGGAAAATTGGATGCAACATACAAAGAGAAAGGAAACAGAAGTTAAAGAAGAAACAGGAACAAAACAGGCATAGTCAACAGAGTTTCAATACAGTAAAGAACATGAACCAACATTAACAGAAGACCAGACACAAAAAACTATCACACGGCATGGAAGGATAATTAACATACTGTCTAGGTTTAAGGACATGGTTACGTAAACATACAGTACTAATATAGAGACTGAAAATAATAGTTTTGTTTATACTTTATTGTGACATGAAGAAGAGTAAATGAAAGATGACTGGGATATTTTTGAAAAGATGAAGTGCTCCAATTTGAAACATTTCTCTTTAGGTTGGAAAAAAACAATGTTTGGAAAAAAAATTTAAATGTGTATTTTGTAATTTACAAAGAAAATGCATCTGTTTATATGAATTGAAATAATAAGAAAGACAATGTATTAAAAGACTTTTATATTAACACAGAATGTAGTATAGTTCAATTGTGAAATAAGGAAGTCTTGCAAGAGCTAGGGATGAGAGTGAGCATGAACATGAGCAGGAAAAGAGTTCAGTATCAGACATACACATGAAGATGCTGTTATTAACAGACTGACATTTGGATCAGAAACGTGCGCTTATTGAACTTAGTATTCAATTCAATTTAATTCAATTTTATTTGTATAGCGTTATTATAGTGTTGTTACTACAGTACATTTCATAAAACAACCTAGCACTGTCAATTTAACTCTGTTAATATAAGTGATGTTTGTATAAAGTAATATATAACACATATATATGTCAAGGGTTTCTTTTAAGAAACATGGGGCTATCATTAATTCCATTAATTCAGAAAAACTGAAAAGATTATTTGTAAAAAAGATTAAAATTTTTAATTTAATTGATATGATAACCATGATTTAATTAGTTAATTAAATTAAACAAAAAAAACCATGATTTAATTAAATTAAACCATGATATTTTGGAATACCTTGAACAAACATGTGAATTCTTTCTCTGCATTTAACCCATCCAAGCAGTGAAAGGAAAGGAAAAGTATTATTCACTTACTCCACCTGCCCACACAGTCTACCAGCCCAAGGAATCGAACCAGTAACGTTTCTCTCCTAAACTTGCTTCTCTAACCTTTAGGACACATCTGCCTCAGGAAAGGTTATCTCATTACTTCAGGAAAGCAAGCGATTTTTTTTCTCCCCCCAGAAGAATGCAATACACTCTTGTAGGGAAATAAAAATAAAAGGAACAAAATAAAACAGCCAGTTTACTGGTGGCTGCTGCTTTGCCATTAGTGGGTCAAAAATCCTTTTTCTATTTGGCCTGCAATATTTATGAGTCCACCAGGGAGCAGCAGTACTATTGTTCATATTTTTACACATACAGTTTTACAATGGAATTGGCATACATAAAAGCAGATTAATATGTGTGGCCTGCATGTGTACAGGTATCAACAATATTCATGTATAGATAGAATTACTTTTCCTGTGCAGGGGTACATCCATCTACACACACAGTAAATTTGTGTATTTACATGCATATTTTATTGTAACACATATTTCAACACATGTATTGTGGGGCCCCGTTTGTAAAAACATTTTAATATTTTTACAGGTGTCCTTTTCCCAACATTTAGCAAAATTTACATACATTTAGAGACAAATTCATTTAAAAAAACTATGTTAAGCTTCCTCATATTCTTGATATGAGAAATGAGTCTCAGGCATGAAGAACTGGACAGCACCTGGACCTTACCTGATATACAACTACTGGATGAAGAAGTTAACAGTACTCCATGACTGCCTGGCACCACAAATGAGTGAGCTGCTAACAACACTCACCCAGACTGGCTAATGCAGGGTAGGACAATACTGATCATGAAAGATCCCCAGAAGGGTACACTACCTTCCAACTACAGGACAAGAACCCAACACCAGAGGGTCAACGCACCAGTTACTGTTCGATTGAGCAATCACCAAAGACTCTAAGACTAGGCAGACCAGCCTGAGCACAGCCAATTGAGTACAAGAAGGCCTATGATTTGATACCCCACACATTGACACTGGAATGCTTGGCACTAAACAAGGCTAACAAGGCACTAATAAGCGTCATCAATAAGTAAATGTGGCTGTGGAAGACAACACTGGAAACCAATTCCAAGGCCATCGCACAAGTCACCATAATATTCAGAATATACCAAGGTGATGCACTGTCTCCACTGCTGTTCTGCATAGGCCTGAACCCCTTCATCACCCCTTGGTACATCATAACAAAGAGAGGATATGGATACAGGTTTAGAAGTGGAGTAACCATCAGCCACCTCCTGTACATGGATGGCATCAAGCTGGATGCTAAGAGTGAGCAAGACATCAACTTACTGATCCACCTCACCAGAAACCACAGGGAGGACATCAGGATGTCATTCAGACTGGATAAATGCAGATGCATGGTGGCCAAGAGTGGGAAGATGGCTCCCTCAGGCCAGATTTGGCATGTTTCAGAAGTGGTCTGTATGCTGGGATTAGCATAAGGGGGTGGGGTGTTTTTTTTAGCACTGTGAATGTTCATGTACACAAAGTCTAAAATGTTTGTTCCACAGGTCACAACAGCAACATGCTGGTGGAATTTTGGCAGCACTGATTTAAGGTTTGCATGGTTAAAGTCAACAGCAACCATAAAAAGTCTGTAGGAGTGCACTTTCTGTATGTTATTGATAGCCATGTTTCCCTTGTGTTAGCACCAGGTTGAATATACACTACAACATTGAGCATGATTCTAAATTCTCTGGGGAAATAGTATGGCCAGCACTTCACAGCCATAAACTCCACCAGCCAAGGTAGCTCAAGACCACAACAGTATTCCTGCACCATTCGTTTTTTGTGTAAACACACAGGCCACAACTGCAAGTTTTAACAGACAGTTGCATGTTACCCCACTGCCATCTTGAGTAGGACATAGGGAGTTTGACGACTGTTAAAGTTAATAGCAATTCAATTATGAAATTCTGTCAGATTGTGGTTGTTCCTGGATATTCTATAGTCCTCACTCATCCCATATGGGAAGGGTTTGGGAATGAATAATTGGTATCATATTTATATTTACATTAATGACATTTGGCACAACCTACAGAAGTGGGATGTAGGTTAAATTCTGTTAAAATTTCCTTAGCTGATGATGTCATCTATATGAGTCTTGTTCCTGCTGCTATCAATGAGAGGTCTGCTTTCACTTACTGTATCTTCAACCATCATGGATTAAGTTGACTCTTTTTGCATTGCTGTCTTTTATTTACTTTGCTTTAATTAGTTCCAGTAAGAAGAAATATAATTGCATAATCTGTTGGCAGTGTGGTCATTGGTTTCCCTGCCTGTCAGGACAAGCACCATGTTTGAGGTAGAGGACAGTAGGTTTTCTATATACAAAATATTGTAGGATTAATATTTTACATATCTGTTAGGATTTTGGACTGTAAAATATTGGACATTAGATAGAGACGTTCTGCCTTTATGGTTTTTTTGTCTTCTGACTTATTGATTTCTCTTATTTGCTAGGCTATTTATCCCCTCTGTTTTCTTTGTTCATTGCTCAGTCCTTGTGGTCTTCATGTGAGTACCTAGCCACTACCTTTGCCTTTTATTTAGTGATTTATGTTTTGCTGCCTGTCTTTTGACCTTTGGGAGCCTTCAGAATTTTTGCTTTTTTGGGATTTTTTATGATTGTCGCCCTTTTTGGAACTTTTTGTTATTTTTGGTACCTTTGGAACTTTTGTGAATTTTGCCTGAATTCTTGTTCTTGTCACCAACTCCTTACAGCAGTGATTGTCTTTCAGGTTGCAGTGGCCAGTTATGGGGCCACAATAAGAAGACACAGACAGCACTGGCTGATTGAGGGGCAGCTATAGAGCAACAAGAGCAGCTGTTGACCCAGATCTTGCAACATTTGTGGGGTCTCTCTACACGATTTGACCGACAGGCCTTAGCACCCTGTAACCCAGGCCCAATCTCTCTGGATTCCCTATGCCCTAGCTCTACTAACCCCCACAGCCAAGCTGAGCCATTCCTACTTGCCCCTCAATAGTTTGATGAGAATCTGGGAGGCCCAATGTTCCCTCACCTTCAAGCTCCAGGTATCTGCCTTTTCTTCTCATTTGTTAAAGATTACATACATCATTGCTCTCATCACTGGGAAAGCACTGTTCTGGGCCACAGACTTTTGGGAGGTGCAGGGCCCCCTGTTCTTCAACCACCAAGCTTTCAGAGGAGAGATGAGAAGGGTCTTTCACCATCTAGTCAGTGGCTAAGAGGCTACCAAACAACTTTTCCATCTCCATCGAGGGATCCAGAGGGGTAGCTGAACCTGTCAATTGCTTGACCTGTCAATTTGGCTGGATAACCAACTTCATGAGAGAAAAAATGGGATCACCATTCTTCCTCTCATGAACAGGTCTGGACTTTGCTGCTTGATGACTTTCAAGTCACCACTTCATCAGAGGAATCCTGAAAGCACATCACATCAAACCCACTTGCCCAGTCCTGTCCAGAGGAGGGAGGGCTGTGACAGGACTCACCTTTACCCAAAAGTCTTCTCTAGTTAGGGTCCTCCTTTCAATTCAATTCAATTCAATTTTATTTGTATAGCACTTTTAACAACAGACATTGTCTCAAAGCAGCTTCACAAAAG
>JAQMYM010005082.1:0-11326 GCA_030014255.1 Parauchenoglanis ngamensis
AGCAGTGGCAGTTTGGCGGTGCTGGGATTTGAACTCACAACCTTCCGACCACTAGTCCAATGTCTTAACCACTGAGCTACCACAGACCCCAGGTTGTACTACCATTGTGACCACTGTGGGGAGCAGTGTGACATCCTTATTGTCCCTAGGTCAAAGCCTGATACCACCATGCACCTGGCTCATGTTCACCCACTGGGAGGTCACCTAAAGTCCTGTAACACATTGAAAAATATCTGGAACTGCTTTCACTGGCCTGGGATGATGGCCAAGATCCATAACTTCTGTCAGCGGTGCCCCCAGTGTCAGCAGATGTCTCTGTACAAGCTGGCCCCAGTACCTCTCATCCTCTTGCTCATCATACCAAGGTCCACCAAGGGCCACAAATACATCCTGGTCATTATGGACCATGCCACCCATTATCCAGAGGCCACCTCCCTCCATAAGGCCAACTCAAAAAGCATAGCCAGGGAGAGCTCATGTTATGTCCCAGCATACGAGTGTTGTGTGCTTGACCTTGCTCTTATTTGCTTGTAGATGGTGCTGTGTGTTTGTGTGTGCATGAGTACAAGTTGCTGATTGAACCGTGGAGAATGGCGGACCCTTTAAAATGGCACCTCCTGATGATGTCATGGGAGGGGAGTGCATACACATGGACGAGCTTGGGGTATGATGTAATGACTGGTGGATTCAGGTAGCCTTCCTGGTAAAGGTTTCAAATGAGCTTGTTTTGTTTATTGTTTTGGCTGTGCTCACCCTGATGTCTGTACGTACCCTGGGATTGGAATAAACACACCCTAGTGATTGCAGTGGCCTGGTTATGGTTGTCTTTTGGGAGGGGGTGAGAGAGTCCAGCATGGAACACCTTTATATGCTACACTTGGTATCCCCTGGACCAAGTGTAACAGCCTCCTCTGTTCTCCCCACAGGAAGCCCCAAAAAGGAGTGTGTCCACAAGGGAGACAAGCTGACACTGGCAAAATTTCAGGAACTCAAAAAGCTGGAGGATCAGCATGGGGAGGTGTTCACTAGAGATCCTGGGCTGACCCACCTCATTCAGTATGACATTAAAACGCCAGCTGGAGTAGTGGTACTTCTAGTTCCAGAAGTCCGTGTCAGGCTCTTGAGACAGAAGTGGTACAATTGCTGTGCAATGTATTTATTGAGGGATCTACTAGCCCCAGGTCCAACCCCATCATCCTTGTGCCCAAGCCCAGAGGGTCCCTGCTGCTATGTAATGATTTCATAAAGCTTAATGAAGTTTTGAAGTTTGATGGCTAGCTGATGCCCTATGGATGGATGAACTCATCAAGTGTCTGGAGAGGGCAAGATTCATATTGACTTGACTAAGGGGTTTACATCAGCCAGTAACTGACCCCTCACTTCCTGCAGGGCTTCAACACCAAGTGGAGGCATGGCATGGCCCTCTTCTGACAGTATGCACTCTGGACCCAGGCCCTGCCAGTAGGGGGTTTGAAGCTGAGGAAGGGCTACTGTGATGACAATGGAGCTGCAGCCCCACTGCATCTCCCAGCAAGTGCTCTTCACTATGCTGCTGCAGTGGTACTGAATAAACAGCTCCCACACTCCAGAGCATGCTATGGGTATGCACAGCCACTCGCGGAAAGCAGTGGTCACACAGCGTGGGGATGGGGCTGCCAAACTCTGCACAGCTGGAGTGGCATGAGAGGCAGGTTAATCTACCCTCCATAAGGTGTTAGGAGAATATAAAAGGGTGCTGCTGTCAGCACATGGTGAGTCACGTCCACAACATTGAATCTAATGTGTTTTCTCCATCTGCCACTAGACTCCAGTGGAAAAGAAGGCCAGCTATCATCAGCCAGATTCTGCAGCACCCACCCTGTTGCCCTCTGGCAGCCCAGCACCTCAAGATGTCTACTAACAGTGTCCCCAGCACAGCCACCTGACTCCTCATACTGATGACATGCACTGACTTTCCAATTTTCTAAATAAATGAATAAATCTTTCAAATATCTATATTTAAATAATTTCTAAATAAAGAACACTATTTTCTTCCACCACTTCTGTGTCCCAGTGTATGTGTCTGAAACAATTTGAGGAAAATTCCTTTAACTGTTATTAAAATTCCTTGTGTCTGTTATTGATAATTCTCCTTTAGGACATTTAGTCAGTGGCCCTTATTGATCAAAGTTTACTGATTGTAAAATAAGCATTAATAAATTACCTGAGTTTTTATCAGTTTTATCTTTGGAGTATCTGTGTGATCATCCTGGTCATATTGTGTGAAAATTAGGACACAATGTTTAAAGAACCCTAAAAAGCTTGACTTGCAGTTAATTAAAATCATCAGTATCATCAATAAGTATAGCCAGTACAGCTCTGATTCCAATAAAAATTTAACATGCTATATAAAAAAAAATAAAAACAGAACGCATTGATTTGCAAGTCCTTTTGACCTATATTCAATTGAACACAATACAAAGACAAAAAATTTACTGTTCAAATTGAAACTTCATTATTTTTTGTAAATATATGCTGATTCTGAATTTGATGCCTGCAACATATTCCAAAAAATGTTCAGCAAGGACAACAAATGACTGGAGAAATTGTGGAATGCTCAAAAACATCAGGAACATTTGACAGGTAAACAGGTTAATTGGTAGCAGGTGATAGTATCGGGTATGAAAGGTAATAGGTGATAGTAGTGATCGGGTATGAAAGGAGCATTGTCGTTCACAAGCAAGCAAGGATGGGGCGAGGTTCACCAACATACTGTCACGAATCGCTCCATATTCATGCTCTGCGAGCCATGAGATCTCGGCCACGTGCGCAGCATGCTCTTCAGCGCGCACTTCCGCATAGTGACGGAGAAATACACGGACTTCAGCTCCCATCAGCACCTGCTCCCAGTCACGAGGACTGTCAAGGGAGGACAGGTGCCTCTCATCCATGAACTAATTATGCTGTGTTTATAAGGACTGCCTTTGTGCTTCGTCTTGGCGAAGCATTGTATAGCCCTAGTGTTATCCGCCCAGCACAATAAAAATAATTCAGGGATTTCATCATCTACAATCCATAATATCATTAAAAGATTCTGAGAATCGGGAGAAATCTTTGCACAGAAGGGGCCAACATTGAATGCCAGTAACCTCTGAACCCTCAGGTGGCATTGCATTAAAAACTGACATGATTGTATAAAGGACATAATTACATGGGCTCAGGTACACTTTGGAAAACCATTATTGGTAAACATAGTTTGTCACTGCATCTGCAAATACAAAGCAAAAAGCCATATATCAACATCCATATTGTTACCAGCACAAAATTCAGAAGCCAGCATCTGGGATAGTGTTAGTGCCCATGGCATGGGTAGCTTGCACATTTGTGAAGGCACCATTAATGCTGAATGGTACATACAGGTTTGGGAGCAACAAATACTGCCATCTAGACAACATCTTTTTCAGGGACATCTTTTTCCCTGCTTATTCCAGCAAGACAATGCCACACTACATTCTGCTTTTGTTACAACAGTGTGGCTTCATAGTCAAAGAGTGTGGACACTAGACTGGCCTGGCTACAGACTAATTTCTAAAGTACAATTTTTTGGAACATCTTGCTGGCATTAAATTCAGAATTATTTTTTAAATACTGTATTACTTCCCAAGGGGAAATTCTTCCACGTCATTTAACTCATCCAAGCAGTGAACACACACACAAGTGAGAAGTGAGCACACATACCCAGAGCAGTGGGCAGCCACATGCTGCAGTTGGGGGTTAGATGCCTTGCTCAAGGGCACTTGAACTCTGGATGCTGGGAAGGGAGAGCACTGTTCATTCACTCCCCCCACACACACATTCTTCCTGCCAGTCCAGGGGTTAAACCAGCGACCTTTCTGTCCCAAACCCACTTCTATAACCTTTAGGCAACTCTATGGTGACATTAAGCACTTCCTGTTTCCCTTGGGTATAAGTACAATGTAAAATTTTTGTTGTCATTCATTACAATGGCAAAAGGCCAAGAGGTGTCAGATAGTTGTTGCATAATTTAGATAGTGGATATAAGATCCTAAAGCAATTAAAATGCCAATAAGCACGATTAGGTCTATAACAAAAAGTTTCACCTGGTTTCCTAAACATACTGAGAGGCAAAGTGAAGGATACATTGAAGCATATCAGCATGTTTGGTGATAAAAGTTGATTTCATACAAGGAAAAGCACCTGATGGCCACTGTAAAATAGGCAAGTGAATTAGTATTGCTTTTGTGCTGTTTTATGGTTGGTGCTTCAGGAGCTCTAGTGAGCACAGAGGAAGTCCTATGGCTAGGACGTTGACATTTTCCCAGAGATAAAGATTTCTACAATATGAGAAGCCAACCATGCTTCCAAATCAAGACAGAAATTATTAAAGAAACACAAAACTAGATTTTGCAATTGCCATCTCATTCTCTGGATTTAAATCCACATGAAACCTTGTTGTCTGAATTGAAAAAGGAATTCCACATGCACAAAATGTAAATAATTCAAGGTTATTTTATATTTTTATGTCAGTTTATCTAGAAAGATGCTGCAACAAAAATAAACACATTTTGTGCCCCTGGTTGCTTAGTTGCCCTCTGAACATCTGCAGCATAATGCCATTAGTAACCAGCAACTCACAGGCTACGGAAAGAATGTTGGCTATTCATCGCTTTCCTCTGGAAAGCAAGCAATGAAGAGAGCAGCAAATATAGCTGAAAACCCACTGGGAAGAAAAAGATAAGTTCCTTTATTGCACTGACAGGAAGAAAAATGGGCAGAAAACTTGACTCATCAGTCCCAAAGAAAGAGAAGAGTGAGTACTTTTAGAACATTGAAATGCAGATTAGAGGAGCTGGCATAGTCTGTTAGTGGAATGTAAACACACAGTGAAATACAGAGCTCAAAGTAGCTCAATCTCACCTACAGAGGTAAATACTAATATACTATTAGTGGCTTCACCTCATTTCCTGAACTTGAGGTCCACCTCAGGGGTAGCTTGCCACTGAAGCAGTCTGATGTTTGAGGGGAAAGCAGGAGCACAGCACAGCACAGCAGTGGCAATGAATAGGGTGCAGACTGTTGTCAAAGCTGCCTTGACAAAATTAACGAATAATCCGTCACCCAATTTGGCCGGACAAGCACCTAATCAATTATGTTGTATATCCATCCCAGAGGAGTGACTGAGATATTCTGCACTGTACATACAATACTAGTCAAAAGTCTGGACACACCAACTCATTCATAAATTTTCTTGACTATTTTCTAGTCAAAGTCAAAAAAGTGGGAAGTTTCTGTCAATTGACGGAAGGACTATTTTCTAGCCAGTGTTAAAAAAAGAGTTTATATATATATAATATGTGTGTTTCATATTTCAGATTCTTCAAAGTGTCCACCATTTACTCTGATGACAGCTTTACACACTATTGCCAATATCTTTACTAGCTTCAAGAGGTAGTCGCCTGGAATGCTTTTCAATTAACAAGTGTGCCTTTTAAAATATTAATTAGTGGAATTTTTTTTGCCTTATTAATGCATTTGAGACCATTAATTGTGTTGTTCTGAGGTAGTGCATAAATAGTATGGTATAAAGAAAATAGCACTATTTGCAACTGCAGTAATATATATTATGTCAAGAATTGCTCAAGGAAGTAAATAGAAATAGCAATCCATCATTACTTTTAGACATGTATCTTCTAAATAATAAAAATAAAGACAACCATTAAATTAGAAGGTTTGTCCAAACATCTGCAGTGTATTTACATTATATTCCACATTTATTTTTAACACTTTAAAATATATTTTAGGTTTTTGTTTTTGTATGGGTTTTTGAATTGCTGAAAATTTTGTGCCACCCTACAAAAGTATAAAACTGAAGCCACTTGGCTATGATGTCTGCAGAAGTGCAGTCTGTAAATAGTAAATAAATAGTACTAAATAGTACAGTACAGTCTGTAAATAGTAATAAATTATACAGTCTGTACATAGTAATAAATAGTACTTGGACTACAGGGCCTCATGAGTTTTTTTCCCGAGACAATTTATGATTCTAACAGGTGGTAGAATCCAACCCATTTTAAATCTGAGAGACTTAATCTCTTAAAATGACTGAGCAAGGCCCTTAATCCTCAACTGCTCAATTGTATAAAATCAGTTATGTGTAAGTCACCCTGGATAAGGGCGTCTGCCAAATGACATGAATTGAAATTGTGGCCATTGTTTTTGTTTCAAGTCAGACACGCTGTCAATGTATGCTAACAAGTGGAAAATTAAAAAATTATATTGTGAAACAATGGGTACTGTCAGGACCTGCTCCTCATCGATGAACTCGGCCGCTCGCGTAGCGCTTTTGAACTCTCTGTCGCGCGCAGCGCGGAAGGGCGCACTCCCGCATTTTGGCGCGAGCGACGGAAGACTACAGCCCCCACAAACACACACTCCCAGCCTAATCATGTGACCCGAAATTGGATGCATCTGCATCCAACCCAGAGACAATCACGCCTTGTTTAAAAGGGACTCAGTTGTGCTTCGGATTTGCGGAGCATTAGTTTAGCCGACGGACGCTATTGCCGAGCTTTAAACCCGTGATTTCTTTTCTGTGTTTGGGACTCTGCCCTCTGTTTCTGTTGTCTGCTTTTTGAATTATCTTTGATGTACTGTTTGCCAATCGACTGACCCTGTGCATGTTTTTGGATTACCCTTATGCCTGCCGATTTTGACAGGCATAAACCCTATGGGTACCCTATGCATATTAACCCTCATGCACAATAAGTGATGTTTCTGCAGGGTTTTCTTGCACAATAATAATAATAATAATAATAATATTATTATTATTGACACCTTTATTTGTATAGCACTTTTCAAGCCAGGTGGCACACAGTTCTTTACATCAATAAAATATAAGAAAAGGCATTCCAGAAAAATATTCAAATAAAAGTAATATATAAAAACTTTGAAAACCACCCATATTGGTTTAGGTCATGGTGGCATTTAGTGTGGGTCTGTATGGGGTTAAGATAGAGTGGTAATAATGAACCTGACATACCTGAGTATGTTTATATGAATCTTTCTCTATCTCTAAGCAGTGGTGTGAGTTTGTGTTTGGCTGTGAACAGAGCGAAACAAGAGTCAGTCATGAAGTGGTGAGTGAGCTGGAAAGTGCCAATGTTTTTGTTTCGAGGAGAAAAAATCATGGCTGACTGACTATCATGAGAACGACAATGACCACGAGGCCAGATAAAAACCTTGCATGTGCTTTTACTCTGGTTCTGCTGTGCCACATGAGTTCTGAGCACTGTACTGCCAATATTGTTATGAATAGCTGTTCATGTATTTAATTGTTTATTTTCTTTAATTTTTCTTTCTTTCTTTCTTTCTTTTTTTCTTTCTTTTTTTTTTTTTTTACAATGTTGACAGTATGCATATAGTATTGAAAAAATAGCCTCAGTCATGGAATGTGGATGTTTCAAAGTCAGTGTTCCTTTTCCAGTGCAACACTTTTCAGAACCTGGGTTTTGTTGCAAAAAAGGAGCAACAGTAGCAAGAAGCAAGCATGCAAGCAAGCAAGAACAGTCTCCAGAAAATCTGTGGCAGATTCACCAAGATGCTCAATAAAACTTATAATTTCCTTATAAAACTTTACATATTATACCTGGGACTAATATTTAATTTAAAAAGGCAAATGATCATCACACCAAATATTTACTTTGTTTAGTTTATTACTGATTACTGCATCTCACAATATTTTTCTTTTATCTTGGAATATTGGCCCATAATTATCGGAGAATATGTGTGGGGACTCAGCTAATATATATTCCTACAATTTAAGTGACTACTATTTATGATAAATAATAAAGGGAATATGAAATTAAAGGGAATTGGAATTTAAGACTTGAGTATTAGGAATTTAAGATTTGATTATTGTGAATGTTGAAAGGCACCCCGTGGTGATATTGACGAATATATGATATTTTTTTTATAGGGGGGACAAGAGGGTACAAAAGCATTAACAGTTTAAAAAAATAAGTCATTCTGAGAAAAACGCAGCTTGTCTTTGAAAAAACACAGTAAATTCAGTAATGTTAACTCCTTTAGCCATCTAAAAGTGTGTCTTGCATCTTCCCCTGTGTGTAGTGTGAGGTTGGACCTAGTCGATTAGCAATTAGAGAATAAAACAAGTTCACTATGCCACACTGGATATCTCACCCAGAGAAATGTGTGTGCAAGTATAAAAACAGATAATTTTATTGAAACAAATCACAAAATCAGTAGACAATAAAGAGCAGCTAGCTTTGCTGAGAACAAAAAGCTGTTGCAGGAAAAAGCCAACCAACATGCCTAACAATCTGTGTTCCACTCTCTCTCTCTCTCTCTCTCTCTCTCTCTCTCTCTCTGTCTCTCTCTCTCTCTCTCTCTACATATGTTACTCGTAAGATACAAGTGATCCTGACCAGAACTGTAGTGGTAAAAAAACAAGGTGGGTAAACTATACATTTCCATGGACATACCCTTGCACACTGATATAAAAGTGTATAAAGTATCTAACATCTATGCAGGACTACACTAGCAGTGAAACCAGGCTAAGCTAGCATTTTGTGTGTCCCACTATGAACCTTTCTTGGTGCCTTCACTGCACTGCTCTATCTCCAACTTCTCATGCCCCTGTCCCTGCTTGTCTGCCTTCCTTTCTGTACACAAAGTTTGTTCCGTGTGTAAATGGATGTCCTGCTAGCACAAATGGAAATGGAAGTTCCCAAATTATACACTTTGCATTAATTCATATAGGCTGCCTATTTAATGTTATGCTTTTTAGCAGGCTAACTATAATTTGCAATCAGCATCAATCAATAGGTTACAGTATTCATTAAAATCCAGTGGTTAAATTGGGTTTTGTCAGTTTGCAACTCGAGAAAAATTTTCTAATGTTTTAAAACACATTTTTACTTCACATTGCGACTACTCTAGATTCACTGACTAGATTAATGCACACATGTTTTGCTCATGCACAGTCCGCAAGGACATAAAATCTGGGTGCTGGGACTGTACGCATAACAAAATTTGCATAAAGCGCATCGTGTTCGCACAGTGCATGGACTGCATCCTCTGAAGTATACAGTATTTGGGCATAGGCTGTCCATATGGGGGCATTCTCATCATGCAGTTGATACAAGCAGCTGCTGTGATGGATTAGGCCTAGAATTGCCATGATAACTTGAGGACTTAAGTGCAAAACAGTTAAAGTTTCCTTCTGTGAACAGTTGATAACTTCTACAAAATAGACTTCATGTTAAAACTATAATGAATTTCCTGATTGCAAAGTTTTGACTTTTGACCACAGAACACACAGTTATAGAAGGGAGGTATTTGTAATTTCAGGTGTCATCAGGTGTCACTCAAATGATGATGGGTTTCCCTTTGAGTCTGGTTCCTCTCAAGGTCCCTGCCTCGTCTTGCCATGCTGCCTTGCCACTGTTGCAACAGGCTTGCGCATTAGAGATAAGTATATAAATTCCTTTGTAAAACATTTATGACCAGAATTTATATAATTTTGTAAAGTTGTTTTGCTACATTGTCAATTATTAAAAATTCTATACAAATAAAATCAAATTGAATTGAACCATCATATAATGCTTAAGAATATGTCAGTATAATATAAGCGTGTAGGTTATAGAAAAGTGCAGAGCAGAGGCTTACCAGCAGGGAGGCACGCTGACTAGCGGGGCAAGGTATCCCAGGAGACCAAACACCTCACATATGCCAACATATGCACACACTACATGGTGCATCTGATACCATGCAAGCATTACAACAGTAGTTATAAATATACAACATGAATATGAAAAATATGAAAATATGAAAAACATGGAAGATGTTGTTATACTTAACACTTTGCTGAAGCAACCAACCAGCCCAATATGATCACCGCTGGCCACTATGACAAGCTAGTCATGTTGTTCAGTGTTGAAACAAGAAGCCTTGTCTGGCTCTGCAGCAGAGGGGGTAGGGTGGGGGGGCTTAGAAATGATGCCTACCCAGTTTGCGGGGACTGCCCCTTTTGTTCCCAGTATATTATTAATAGGCTGTTAATGGACTGCCAGGGGTAGGGGTTGATGCTACACAGAATGAACTAGGGAAGTTATTGCTTACCCTGCTACAGCTTCTGATTGTACATGAGCATCACAATATTCCCCAAATCAACCTTTTCAAATTGTGCATGATTTGCATGTGTAATCAAGTCCTATTTAAATGAATGTATGTCAAGTGAAGGTGTTGAAAGTGGTACCTGGAAATGCTTGCTTTTCCTTCTCTCTTAGATATGTCATATTTGTAATACAGTGTACTACAATGATCACTTGTCCTCTATTATCTCATAACCACATGAAGATGGATTCCCTTCTGAGTTTGTTTCCTTTCAAAATGTCATCTTGATGTCATCTCATTGAGTTTTTCATTGCCACTGTCATCTCTGGCTAGTTCATTAGGGAGCTAGATCTATATCTGAATTTTTAAAGCTGCTTTGTGACAATGTTGATAGTTAAAGGTGCTAGACAAATAAACTGTAATTGTCAGACTTGTTCAACTGATAGAAAGGTGCTATATAAATGCAACACATTTTCTATCATTTTAACTGAATCAAAAACAGGAAGGAATTGTTTTGCTAATTCATGCATACATAAAATTGCATGTATCTAACTACTAAGCTCAATGCAAATCTGGAATGAAACTTTCACTATTTGGATTCCCTAGTCCATGAGTTCAAAGAGTGCAAGATGGAAATTATCAGGCTCCAACGGTCCTGAAAGATAAGGCATATTTTCAGGCAATGCAGGAGCAATGAGAATAGAATGTCATAAGAACCAAGCAATCCCATGCTGGAGGAAAGCAAGAGGGAGAATCAGACCGAGGCCCCATTCACTTCACAGCCTCTTTGTCAAGGCATTTGCACATTAACCTGTGCAAATGGGGGTTATGCAGCTACTCCTTGTGCCTCATTGTGCCCTCCTCTTGAAAGATAATAATTATGGCACTTTTTGGCTTATACCCTGACTACCAGGCAGGACAGATCAGGGCAGGAAACATTAGAGTGATTAAGTCTCCTAATAAGGTGGCACGGTGGTGTGGTGGTTAACACTGTCGCCTCACAGCCAAAAGGTCCTGGGTTTGATCCCCAGGTCACCCAGCGACCGTGTGTGGCTGTTTGTCTGTGTTGGCCCTGTAGTGGACTGGGGACCTGCCCAGGGTGTACCCTGCCTCTTGCCCGAAGATGCTGAGATTGGCTCCAGCTTCCCCGCGACCCAGACGGATAAAGTGGTATAGATAATGGATGGATGGA
>JAQMYM010005083.1:0-11321 GCA_030014255.1 Parauchenoglanis ngamensis
AAGGTAATAATTTTCTTTAATCATTTCTTTAATCTCTAATCATTTTGGATCTTCATTGTATAATCTGATACGCTATCACGTAATCTGTTGTGCAATTTAGCCAAGATTTTATTGGGGAATCATGCAGGGTGACAAATAATAACTTTAAAAAATACTGATTTCACAGTCTAAAACTGATGAATTAAATAAAAATGAAATTTCAATAAAATGTAGCACTTTTTGTAAAAAAACAAACAAACAAACACAAAACAAAGCCCCTCAATTATTCTAAAAATGCAGTACACTTTAATATGTTTTTCAATTAGTACTTTTTTGATGTTAGCAATTCAATTCATATTTATTTTAATCTTTTTGTACATCACAAGTTCAGTGAAGGAGAGAAATTTCAAGGCTTGAACTGTAAGTTGAAATATTCATTTAATTTCTTATATATTCAACATCAAGCAGCTGAAATTAATACTCCTGCTGTTACACTTTCTAAAAGCTCCGTGTTTGTTATTTGTTTAAAAATGAATTGCATTTTTTATGTGCAGTTCAGATTTCAATGTATATTTTTTAAATAAATACCATTCAAAAATTTCCCTAATGGATATTGCCAATGGATATTCTAATTATTCGCATAGTGGAAGTAATTATGATTTTTCAGTATCAGGCATGGTTTGGAGATGGATACAATTGGCAAGTGTTTCATTAATAGTGAAACACACAAGAACAAAGACTAGACTATGTAACAAAAGTAAAAGTAGACACGCATGGGATGAATAGGAACATGGCACGGATAAGACAATTGACTAATTACAACAGATGCTAGAAACGAGTACTGTTCAAACGTAACATACAATACTAGTGCTCAATGTGCATGGATGTGGTCCAGGTGCTTGTGGTCATGTGACTTGGTGGGTGAAATGAACATGTGGCGTGCAGTGGCTTATGGGTGGTGTAGTCGCATGCCACAATCGATGCTATCAGGGGGTCTTGGACAGCCAGGCAAGGTCTCAGTGGTCTAGTGGGCTCCTACTGGCCAGCAAGGACAAAATGTAGCGTAACCCCCAGTGTAATGTGCTGAAAAAACACTTCTTTGGTCCAGGATAATCTTCATCTGTTTGATCTGCCAGTGGTTTTTCTGGAAGTAATTTATTTTCAGTGCTGTCTCTAAAGTTTGATTAGTAATGTGCTGTATTTACTGTATTGTACTGTACTGATCATAGGGAACAGTAGGTACTGATACTGTACTGATCATAGGGAACAGTAGGTAATGATGCTGTACTGATCATAGGGAAGAAAACTGAAAATGTATGATGAATGTACAAACAACCTTGCCAGAAACTGGATTAAAATAGCTGCCCATAAAACAGACACCATGGATACACACTAAACAAAAGCAAAAATATTTTTTTACAGATTTACAGATTCAATTCATGTAAGCTTAGTATTTTCATCAGAGTTACCTCTGATAATGAGGAGAAAAAAATGCTAGAATTTGACACTGAATATTTTAAACATGTAACACCTGTAAAAGATGCATGAAAAAGGGTCACTGATGGCAGACATGGCTTACTCGCTTCATATTTTTAGGAAAAGCACAATAATTATACCATTCGAATTTTTACCTATAATTGTGTGACGTTTGTCCCGAGTGTAACATTGTTTACTTACTAGTACTAACTACTAACTAGTAGTATGTTTATCTTTCGTGCAACTACTATCATAAAGTATGATCACTTGTAACTTGTAACCCCACAAACGGTTTTGAATTGAGATGAGCAAAAACAATTTAACTCTGATAAACAGTGTATACAAAAGGTATGAAAAGCAGTAGAGTGGGAACTGTAGTTAAAAAAACAAAACAAACAAACAAACCCAAATAAAGACAAAAACCTACTTAAGGAAGCTTTTGTCTTCCCAAGATGAAAAAGTGTACAATGTGAGGCCCAGCTCATTATTTGCATGTTAAACAGACCTTATCAAGGGGGAACTTCACAATAATACCTTCATGTGTGAGATAATTACTATGGTTAAGGGCATTATAAATAATAATAATAATAATAAAAAAGCCTGGCCCTTTGATTAGGAAGGTAGAATTAGATTAAAATGATTCATTTACCAGGTTTAAGGTGCCTGAGCATGGCACTGCATAATAATGCTGCCTGACAAAGGACCTGTTTATCATATGGGTGTAAACAACCAACACCAACAGCCTGACAAAAGTTTAGGGGTCAAGTGGAAAAGGGCAGAACGTTATGCTAATTAGGATGTTATGCGTATTGCAAAACACCAAGACAGTCGAATTACTGTCTATTTAACAGCTCATGCTGGAAAGGAGGGATAAAAACATTTCAGCAGTCAGCATCAGCGTTCAGGTCAGCATTCTGAAAAATATGAAGGTATGTTGGAAAAGGGTTGAGGGCTTTGGATGCAAGTTCAACTTTGCATCTACGAGAACAATATGCAGGTAAACTGTGTTTACACAAAATGGTGTGTATGTGAGTATGTAAATAAGAGGCAGGGATTGCTCCAAATATCCATACAGTTTATATGTTTTTTCATTTATTCATGAACCAAGCACAGAAAAAAAAAATCTAAAATAAATAAATAAATAATAACATTTTTCGTATTGTTAATCTTAACATCATTACTACTAATAATTTCTAGCAATACAAGAAGTATTACAGTAATTAGATTTAGACCATTATAAAATGTAATTACAGCACATGAGTTACCTTCTTGCTGTTGCCAAAAATGCATCATTTCAAGTCAGTGTATAAGCTTAAGGCTTAAAGTCATTATTCTAGTCATCCTGATGCAAATGGGTTAAACTTATTTCTTTATTTACATCGGCGCTCTTATTTTCTTTAAGCACGGAATAATTTATTAAGTTGCTTAACACCTAACAAATCAGTTTCTAAGATATTTTAACTCATAAATAATTTTGTTAACACATCTCCATCTCCATCCAGATTGGTAAACAAGTCAAAAGAAGCAGTTGCGGTGCACTAACAATATTCATCAACTGCACACACATAGAGCTGAATAAATACTTACACATATATATGGTCAGACTCTGCAAAAGGGACAAAATTGAATTGGGGCATGCTGTTATAGGAAAATGAACAATGACAGGGTGGCGTTATACAGCTTGTTACTACCATCATTTTCCAACATGTTTTATTACTCTTTCACCACAGGAATTGTATAAAATGTATTAAAGAAAAACATTAAAGAACACTGTAAATTTAACCATTTAAATTTATGTTATAAACGGTAATGAACAGTCATTTCCTCACCAGGCACCAGTCTCTTTTGAAAAAAAAGAAGAAAAAAAAAGATATTCTAACATTAATACTGTTTATTTTTCATGTTTACACCCAAGTCATATGGACTCGATTATACTTTAAATTTGTGGAACTTGCGCGATTCAAATATATCGATTCACCTCTTCTTCTTCTTCTTCTTCTTCTTCTTCTTATTATTATTGAAAGGTGATGTTTGATATTCAGGTGCTAATCAATGGTGAACATTCTATGCAAGAGAACACGCTTTTCAAAATGAAGGCAAAGCAAAGCTGTAAATACAGAGTGAAATATTGGCTTGCATTCCTCAAAAAATAGCTGCTTCTGCTTTGCCCCTCCAAAGTCATCACCTTCTTTGTAAACTCTAAGAAGTGATTTCTGTCATCTTAGATACTTTCACCCGCTGAATTCATCATTTATAAAGAAATTCTGGAAGACTGAAGGCAGTGATTTTCATCAGTCTGACACGGCAAGCCTTATTGTCTACTGAGCAAGATGTTGAAGATTTCTTGCATCACAACCAAGGGGAAGATTTATGCAATGATTTTTGGCAGGACAACTGTTGACATGCTCCTTTTCCTCCCTGGTCTTTCTGAGGCTTATGCAAATGGAATGCTCATTTACCGTGCTTGCAACGCTCATCTCAGCTGATGTACACTTGAAGAAAGGGCTTTGAACTGTAAGTTGACACATTTTTCCAATGTCTTTTAAATTTCGTATAAGTTCCTTAATTTAACTATGAATAAAATATGAGTTATTTTTTATTTTGGAATTTAATACATTATCCAGTTGATACTTTTTAAATGTATTTAATAATACCTGGTTAAAATGAGTCAAAGGTTGACTGTTTGAGAAATGAAAATGAAATATTTCTTAATATCACATATTTACACTGTATTCTAGATGGTTTTAAAATGTTGCAATGTCATATATTTCACTCTACAAGTAAAGACAGTGGTCTTCAGGGTTTTCAGGTTAATCCTGAGCTTATGCTTAGAGCCATTGCCTTGCTGCATGACCCACTTACGGTTACGCTTCAGTTCATGGGCAGATACGCTGACTTTCTCCTGCAGAATTTGCTGGTACAGTCTGGAATTCATAGGCCCATCAATAACGGCAAGCTGTCTTGTACCCAAGACAGCAAAGCAGGCCCAAACCATGATGCTGCTATGACCATGCTTCACATTTGGGATAAGGTTCTTCTGTTGGAATGCAACATTTGGTTTTCACATAAAAACATAACACTTTTTATTTAAACCAAAAAGTTCTATTTTGTATTCATCTGTGTACAGAACATCCTTTTAATAGGCGTTTTTTCTTATCCACATGGTCTTGAGCAAATTTCAGATGTTCTTTTTGGAACATAATGGATTCCTCCTTACTATCTTGCCATGTTCGCCCTTCTTGTTCAATATTAGCTTGATGGTGAATTCAAGAACTTTGCAATTACTCAATGTAAAAGTGACCTATAGATTATTACATGTTACCCTGGGTTTCATTTGTGACTTCCTGTAATATTACTTGCCATGCTCCTGGAGTGATTTTTGGCTGACCACTCTTTAGGAGAGTAAAAGTGGAGCTCAATTTCTTCCATTTGTATATCATCTGCCTCACAGTGGACGGGTGGAGGCCAAACTCTTTAGGAATGGTTTTGTATCCATGGTGAGCATTGATGACTCTTTTTCTGAAATCCTAAATCTGTGTGGTGAAGATGAGACTTTGATGGTGAAGACCCAGGTTTATGTTCTTGAATGATGTTAAAGTCAGGCCTGATTGTCATCCCCTTTATTTAAACACCTGACTTCAATTAGCTATTGTGAGCAAACCAGGTGGAGTGAGAGTAATATAGGCTCAGGAGTCACAGATGGAGTGCAGAAAGAAATTATCTTTTTTAAGAAAAAAAAGTAGTTTTTTCTTAGTGAGGGAAAAGGGGAGTGGAGGTCTAATTGCTTTTGGGGCTGCTGGAAGCATGGAGGGAAGAGGTGGAGGGTCTCAGCTGCTTGTAGAGGCCCTCAGGCAGAGGCGGTGAGGAGCTGAGCTCAGGAACAGGCTGGAAGCCAGAAGTCTTCTGTGAGAGAGCTGCTGGCGGTCTGTTCTTCATCTGGGGAGTGAGAAAGAGAGAGATCTCATCAGCACTGGTATCAACTGAGTGCATTCACCTTCTGGTCACAGCGCGGCCCGTTTACAGGCTCCAAGTGCTTCATGGAGAGTAGTTGATTATTGCTGTGCAGCCACCCCACCTATCTACCATGTGGTTCAAAACACTAGCAGTGCTGAAATCTTGATGGCGCACTGTAGCTGTCAACCAGGACTGTCTGTTCAGTGTCACCACTGCAGCATGGTGAGGAGCACTTACTGTAAATGAGGTGCCGGCTGTCAGACTGAGGCCACAGTACCCTCACATTAGCTCTAAGCCCAAATGATTGGGAAATCACCGCACCCAGCCCTGTCTCCAAGGCATCAGCATGTACTAGGAAGGGGAGGTTGAAGTCAGGGTTCCATACGATGGATTTGGAGGTCAGGGCATCCTTCAAACTTTCAATGGCAGCTTCTATGGCCAGCATTTAATGTACCTTTTCTGGTTCACCATTCCTAGTAAGAGAGAGAGGGGGGAGCCTAGTGAGGAGAAATTAGGCATGAATAGCTGGTAGTACCCAGCTAATCCCAAAAAGGCACATATCTACTGTTTTGTGGTGTGATGTGGATTGTTCCAGATGGCCTCCACTTTCTTCTCTTGGAGCTGGAGGAGCTCAAGGCCAATGCAATAGACCAAGTACTGTGCCTCTGTAAGACCCAGGTGGCATTTTCGGGGGTTGGCGGCTATTCCTGCCCAACGGAGCTTGCCTAATACCTCACAAAGGTAGTATAGATAGTTATGTGTTAGTGGCAATAAGGCTGAAGAATGATGTCCATAAGTTGTTGGAAAGTTGCAGGAGCCCCATGGAGGACGAAGGAAAGAATCCACTACTGCCAGTGGCCTCTGGTAGTACTGAAGGCCATCTTTTCCTTCACGGAGGAAGTGAGACTCACTTGCCGATAACCTGTGGTCAAGTCCAGGGTGGAGATGAATTGGACCTTCCCAAGACTCTAGATGAAGTCATCCACTCATGGCAGAGGGTAACTGTTGAATTCTGAAACAGCATTGAAGTGGTGGAAATCAATATATTTGAGGGGCTGGTAGACTCCTCAATAATTCCGTCTCAGGGCATCCATGCCACTTGTTCCTCAGTAGCCTGACAGTAGGCCTCCGAATGTGGTAGGCCCACTGCTGTATGAGAGCTCCAGGGGATGTTTTGTTGTCATGTTGGACTACATGTGTCCACCCGGGGTAACTGGAAATGATGACTTGGAACTGGCTTTCTAGTTCTTTTAGATCATGCCGCTGGGGTGGCGAGATGTCCTTCCCGAGGTGCTCTGGTTCCTCGGGCATGGGGTGGGGGGGAAGTGAGAGATGCTGTGAGGGCAGGCACAGGTTCAACCCATGGTTAACTGGCTAATTCACATGATATATTAGGATATAAGCTCTCATACTTGGCAATTGCAGGAAGTAGTTGACGGCACCCACCTTTTCCGCTATGGTGGATGGCCCTTGCCATAGTGCAAGGAATTTAAAGTATTAAGTATAAAGTAGCATTAAGGATGGCAATAACTGGTCTCCTGGCCGGAACTCCCAGGGTTGGGTCATCCAAGTATGTAGGCGGCTTTGATCAGCCTGTGCACTTACTCACGGACAATTGGTATTACAGCGTTAATGTGAGTTTGCATATTCTGCATTTACTCAACCACTGACCTTTATTGGGAAGGCTGCTCCTCCCAGGTTTTCTTGGTAATGTCTAGTAGGCCCCTAGGCTGCTGGCCAAATAGGAGGCCTGTGAGGTCTCATGGACAGCGAATAGCACATTGGACAAGAGCAGGTCATACCATTTAAATAAACTCATACTCCTAGAGGTGTTTACTCCATGTGTTTTCTGATGCCGATATTTAATGTTGGATAGCTGTGCTCAATAAATAAATGTACAAACTATAATGTTTTTGCAACATTTATTTAATTGGGTTCTCTTTATCTTGTTTTAGGACTTAGATGAAGATGTGATCACATTTCAGGTCAAATGTATGAAGTACATATTTCAAATCATAAAGGGTTTGCAAACTTTCCAGAGGCACTGTATTTGATCTGGATGGATGTGGGTAAATGATGAGTGGTGTTTGGAGGGGCAAGAATTATCTCAATAATTGCTTCTCAACCCATCCTCGGGTTTTTATTATTATACTGTCTTGGTTGGTCAACACCTACACCTCCCATAATTAACAAAAGCTTTTTGGCTAGAAGGATCTAATACTGTATTAAAAGATTATATGGCCTTATATCTGAAATGGAAGCAATAAAACATAAAATTTCTTTGCTGAGGTTCCTTGAGCGTTTCATATAAAGATGCTGTTAGTAAAGATATTAAGGTTAATGATGCAAATTACAACAGTGCCTTATTATTATTATTATGGATAATTCTGGTAAGAGTAGAAATTATAAAATATGTTTGTCCAAAATATAATAATAGTCATGTGAAGTGTTCAAAGTAATAATATTATGCTAAGTGAATTATTGGTGCAGTCTTACTGTAATATATTATTGGCCAAAATAAACTTGTAGGTAATATTCACTATGTAATTGCAATCATTTCTAATTGTTCATTTTCAAAATGTTTAGCCAGTTGGGTGTCAGTTAAAATTAGCAGTAAATCTTTACTCAAAGTTGAAACTGAAACCTACAGTAGTGGTATGGACTCCATTAGTATGGTGCTATAGAAGGTACTGTCACTGCTTTCAGCTGATTATTAATGAGGAATGAAAGCTTTAAGGAATATAATTTGCCAAATATTATGTTAATTGTTTATAAAAGAGGAAATGTGAGCACTTCTTGATAATGGATGCAGACTTTTAGACTTTGCTGTCTCAGCTTCTCAGTCGTGCCTTTATTAAGGAAGCAATGTGGAAGCTCATCCATCTCTACTTTCTTTTTCTAGCCGTGCTGAAAGCACGACCTCACTCAGCCCGTAATTACCCATCTCCCTTTATTTATGGTTCTGTGTAGTTCAAAAGGAGGAACAAAAGCAGCAATTGTGCAACCTGACCATGTCTATGGAGCCATCTTATGCTTATGCTTACAAATCTCACCCAGTCTGGTGACTAACTATGCTGCACAATTTAGTATTAAAATCCTCTAAGAATACCCTAATTATGTTTTTTTTTCTTATTTCTTATTCATCAGGGGGGTAGAAGATTCTGTGAACACACAAAAAAGTTGATTTATACTTTAGTTACATGCTACTTGGTCACAACACACCAGTGCTGTGAAAAAGTATTTCAGTATTCCTGATTTCCTACATTTTTACAAATTTGTCAAAGAGAACACGAGGAAACCCAAAACGCAGTTTTTAAAAGATCATTGCAGTTATTGAAAAAAAAAAGATTATGCAAAACCTTCACCATCCATGTGAAAAAGCAACTGCCCCTAAAACAAATAACTGAATATGCCATCTTTAGCAGGACTCAGATGATTCAGAGCACTGGAGCTCAGTCTTTGGAGAAATACTGGCCCATTCTTATTTGCAGAATTTTTAATTCAGCCACATTGGAGGTATTTCGAGTATGAACCGCTCATTTAAGGTCTTGCATCAGCACTGGGCCTTCAATTCAGTACTTTGATTAGGTCATTTCTTTTGAGCCTTTCAGAAGTGGAGTTCTCTTGTATTTCAGATCGTTGTCTTGCTGCATGACCCACATGTGACCCACACAGACTGGTAACTGGCCATTCTCCTTAGGATGTTCTGGTAGAGGGCAGAATTCATGGTCCTGTCAGTTATGGCAAGCCCTAAAGCAGCAAAGTATCACACTACCTTCACCATGATTATGATTTACATTTTGTCATTGTGGAATGGTTTGTTAGCATTTTGCCAGATTTAAAAGGACCCGTGTCTGCTAAAACATTTTCTTTTCTTTTTAGCTAGCAGTGTTGGGTTGGGATTACCACGTGGGGCCAGTTGGGTTAGGACAACTTTTTTCTTTCAACAAATGAAGTGATCATTTAAAAACTATAGTTCGTGTCAATATGTTTTTGTCTTGTATTAAATTTTAAAGATATAAAACAAGTGAAAAAATCACAAATCAAAGAAATTAGGAAATACTTTTCCACAACATTGCACTTGAAGCACAAATCGAACATTTTCACTGTCAAGAAAGGAGATGAGTTATTACAGAGAGCCTCTCATTTTTTTAATCAATGGAAACTTGATTAATTTATACTGTCAACATATTTATGTGCAGGCTGTTTTAATACATCGACCTCTGAAGGTGCCTCAGAAGGTTAACACTGACCGGAAAGCTTTTTTTTCCCCTTGATTACACGTGTGATAATTATTTCTTAATTGTCTCCAAATTAGCTGATAGAATTTAGTTTTGATGTTGACTTTTGTCATCACGGTTCTTTTTCTTTGAAATAATCCATCCATCCATTATCTATAGCGCTTTATCCGTCCGGGTCACAGGGAAGCTGGAGCCAATCCCAGCATCTTGGGGCGAGAGGCGGGGTACACCCTGGGCAGGTTGCCAGTCCACCACAGGGCCGACACAGACAAACAGCCACACACGCTCACATTCACACCTATGGGCAATTTAGAGGAGTATTCTTCTCATTTATTTCAAATAATCAAATAAATAAATGCATAATTTGAAGTACTGAGCTATAACAAGATCGAACTTCATGCTACAATTCCACACTGGGAGGCGGAGCCTAAGTGGAGGGGGTGGAGTTACACCAAATAGTCCAAGATGGCCGCCATTTAACATTCTATTCTTTTCTGGTCTATTATAGTAACGGGTTTTATTAACTGTTAGCTACATTAGCCTCATAGCGTCTTCACTGCCCAGAAATCTGCCATCAATTATTAAATTATTATCTGTTAATGAATTATTTTCACGGAACAGTTCCTTTAAATGCTAATTAAAGAGACAGAAAGTTTTAAAGGTGACGAGGACGTTTTGTGAAGAAATCTCACACCCCGAGTCTCCAACGTCTCAGAGCGAGTCACCTTCAGAGTCCTGCTATTAAAGTGAATTAAAATTCTACGCGTCTCCGTCGTCTCCGCAGATGAGCGAGGACGAGCATCTTCCACTCACCAGCTCGGAGAACAGCCACGTTCATCTCATGTGATTAACGGCCGCTGGGCGTGTCCCTCTCGCCTCTGAGCCCAGGTACAGGACAGTGAGGACCGCTAACTGCCTGAAGGCTAATCGCTAAAGTCCACCGAAATGTAAAATATCACAGTCACCCAAGAACAAAACAAAAACAAAACAAAGAGAGCCTGTACACACCAGCTCATCTCTCTTCATCCAGCTTTATTAATGCTAATCAGCTAGCAGCACGGCTAGTTAGCAAGCTGAGATTTGTGACGATAATCAGAAGCACACAGAGTTTTAATAATAATAATAATAATAATAATAATAATAATAATAATAATGGATAAAATATGATGTGAATATGTAGCTTTACTAAGTAACTACATTTTTGGTTTCAATGCACAAATGTTATTGTTTTTTTTAATTAAACAAAGAAAAAGAAATCTTTATAAATAAATAAATAAATAAATAAATAAATAAATAAATAAATAAATAAATAAATAAGTGTGCTTTGCCTTTTAATTTCATTATGCATTTTAATCATTATTTATTCCTTTATTTATTTTAAGCAAGTTAGCAACTGGAATATATTAATTACTGATCATTTCTTAAAATGTGAAAAATTATTTGTCAATATAAGAAAATATCCAGGCAAGGTGATTTATTTATTTATTTGTTTGTGTGACGATGCTAAACTGGTGGCCATAGACTTGCAGTACTTCTTAGCTACATTAGCCTCTTAGCTTATGCAATGTGTTATGAAGTATCCGTTTGGATGATTATCGTGCCGTGATCGCACACACACACACACACACACACACACACACACACACACACACACACACACACACACACACA
>JAQMYM010005084.1:0-11319 GCA_030014255.1 Parauchenoglanis ngamensis
CATCATTATCCAGTCTCTTTTAAAGTCATAAAAATAAAGAAAAACATTGAATTAGAAGGCGTGTCCAAACTTTTGACCGGTGGTGTAAGTGTCAGACTAAAGGGCTCCAAAGTGGCGCAACTGTCTACGGCTTTATTCTCCCATCATCAGTTTAAAATTCAGTAATGCCTGTCCATGCCTGGAGGTCTTTGGGAGTGTAATAGTGCTTACAGTCTGTGTAAGGAGAACGGCCTTCATTTCCTCCCTGTCAATCAGAGTGATGTTAGTCAGTCATGGGCGCCTGTTCAGAATAAGCTGGCACTTGACTCCAGCCACCTACGTTGCAGGAGCAGTTTGTAAAGAGGTCAGGTGTGAATCAGTTAAAGCATGTACTGGCTCTCTCAAATGGAAAAAGTTAAAGGCAGACAAAAAAATGGGAGTAGACATTGAGGAGGAATATAAAAAAGATGCAACTATTTAAAAAAAAATGATTTGCTATATTTAGGCTAGTGGCACAGACAGCATGAGTTAAAAATGCAAAAACATTTTGCCTAAATAAAGAGGCACATGCTCTGGTTATGCAAAAAAAAAAAAAAATCATTGTTGAAAGCAGTGACTTTCCACGCCACTGCACGGCAACCTGAGCAATCTGCCCCAAACCCAGTCACACAAAACCTGCATACACAACTGCGGAAGATTTGTATGGGGATAAGTGTTCAGTTAGTGTACTTCTGATATCCGTCAAACTGTTAATAATTTAATACTGTCCAAACCACTGTCATGGAGTTTACCATCACAGTGTAAAACCTTGTGATTGCCTTTTATTGTAAGGGTAGCAGATTTCACCTGTTAGTTTTTTAGGATACAACATTATGCCTATTATTTCATACTTCCGTATCATGCTGTATGCTCTTAAGCTAAACTGCACATTTAAACCAGAATGTGTCATTATGTAATGAAGATTTGCACCAAGCCTGACTATTGAATGGTGCAATTATTGCCAGGCGTTGCATAAGGAATGCATGATATCATGTTTCTCAAATCAGTTGCTTGACTATGTTGTTAATTGTTTTCAAAAGTCTGTGGCACATTTCATTCCACATATATATGAATATATGAATATGCATGAATGCACTTGATTATGCATTTTAAACGCACATGTTGAAACGTACAGGCGATCCAACTGCTCGAGGTGTTACATAATCGCGCCTCGGCGGACAAAAAACACGTCGCGTTTGATCGGTGTTGTTGTTGTTGTTGTTGTCTACCGTGCGAGGTAAACAATAACGGTGAACACGCGCGCGAGCTTGGCTTTACAGCAAACACCGACGGTCGAGAAAATTCGCCTAAAATTAAGCGAGTAAGAAATGAAACCAGTCACGCAAGAATGTAAAAAATGGCTTCTTGTAAACATTGTCGCTCTCAGTGATGCATAAAAATATCCCGGATGTTTATTTTTCATCCCACATTCCTGCATCACTTGCAGTGGAAAATACCTAAAACACAGGCTGTTCAAGCATCAACGCAAATATTTAGTCTCAAACCGAAAGCATGCATTAAATTCAGACGAGCTTACGTGTAATTTTTGTGCTGTGTAATTCTTCACGCCTCTTCCTTTATTACATTTCCTTCTTTTGACACATTCTCACAGCTGAACTGTCCGCGCGCCGCGAAGTCATGAACACGTCCGCGGTCCTGCGTGAGCCCTCGCGCTCTGATCCGCTCGCTGTCCGAGAACGAACCGTTTGGGTGTGAACGACTCTTTTCGAGCGAATCGATTCTCGAGAGCCAATAACGATTTAAAACAAAAAAACCCATCGTGGTGAACCCGGTCCTTGTGTAAGATCTACATTCGCCTTGTATCTTGAGCCAGTGCTGTATAATATACAAGCTCCTGCACTAGAATGAATGAAACGAATGAAAACACACAAAATTGATTCACTGTTCAAAAGTATCGGTCAGCTAGGCTTAAACGCTTCTCTAATCCTACACAAATGGCTAATGCATTAAGTGCATTATGGGTATTCAGGGCTTTTCAACTTCACTGTCAGCTGGAGCACACCGAACAAGCACTCACTGGAGGCCAGAATTTACATTTACCGTCCACTTTATTAGGAACACTTGTACACCTGCACATTCATGCAATTATCCAATCAGCCAGTCATGTGGCAGCAGTGTAATGCAGATACAGGTCAAGAGCTTCAGTTAATGTTCATGTCATACGTCAGGTTATGGAAAAATGACGATCTCTGTGACTTGGATTGTGGAATGGTTGTTAGACAGGCTGGTTTGAGTATTCCAGAAACTGCTGATCTCCTGTTATTTTCATGTACAGGAGTCATGGTGCCAAACAAACAAACAAACAAACAAAAAAACATCCAGTTTTGGGCAGTTCTGTAGATGGAAATGATCTGTTCATGCGCGAGGTCTGGGAGACTGGTTCGAGCTAACTGGATGTCTATAGTAACTCAACCACTTTTTTTACAACCGTGGTGAGCTATCTCAGAACACACAGCATGTTGAATGTTGATGTGGATTGGCTACAACAGTGGAAGACATTGGGTTCCTGTCCTGTCCAGGAATCCGAGGCTACATTGGGCACAGGCTCACTGAAATGCCACTTGGTCTTTTTCCAATCTTTGAGTGTTCGGTTTCGGTGAGCTCATTGACGGGGACTTGAATTACACTGTTTGTAACTAACATCTTGCACTATGTATACAGTCAGTTCCATTGGATATCTGTTCTCTTTGAGTAACTCAATTGTACTAAGAGCATCATTACCGTATAAAAACCAGTGTCATGTTCCAACGTTGTTCTGGACGCTAAACCATGTGTGACTAATTTACCAGTCTATTCTTGTCAACAGGCTTATAACACACATGCACTGTTGACCTTAAAAATTGAAAGAGAATTGTAGTCTGTACAACTTACTGCACTGATCTTGATAGGTAGTTGTACATGTTCTGTAATCTTGACCTAGTCCTGATGTCAAATTTTAGTATTCATCTTTGGTCCCATGCCTAGTTCGTTGATACTCTATAAAATTGTTCCGGACATGCCACTGTGACAAAACCTAATGAATTTCTACATTTTTGGTGTTTAGTCCTATTTAGGTTATCTTGCTTATTGCATTGATCGAACAGTTCAGCTCTAGAGTAAATCATTTGGAAACTAACCTAAAGCTCATCCCAGGATTTCACTGTGCACTCCCCTATGCCTTCTGGCATGGATAAACATGGCTCCTAAAATAGTGCACCATATAGTAAATATAGTGCAGTTTAAGATACGTCCCACGCACTGAAGGGAGGCTGTTCTAGTGGAACAACATCATCCCATGAGGTTCTGTAATTACCATTTAGCACAGAATGTCAGTGTTTGATTTGAGACAGGGCCACCCTGTAAAATGACTGGTCCTAGATATTAAAATACACAGTGTATGGCTTAAGAATAAAAGTGCACAATTTTATATGCCTTGGACAAGAAAGCAGAGAAGCAAGGTGTGAGTAATGCTGCAGGGAACAGCCTACGCTACAAAAGCTGTATCATAGATTTAGGAACTATAAAGCCAGAAATGGTCACTCAATAGCCCCATCATGTGGCCAGGATCATAATGCAGGGTCATGACTTTTTAAAATACTTTTTCACATATATTATCAAACCTTGGTTTAAATAGTAACGTGCAAAACAAATTTAGTGAATACATGTCTAGTCAGCATGTTGGTGCAGTGGGTAGTGTTGCCATTTTGCAGCTCCAGGGTCCCTGAGTTTGGGTTACTGTCTGTTTGTAGTTCCCCATGTCCGTCTCGATTTCCTCCTGCTGACTTGTCTCTTACCTCCCAAAAAAATGCCAGAAGGCAGACTGGCTATGCTAAATTGCTGCTAGTTGTGAATGTGTGTACATGGTGCCTGTGATGCACTGGTGCCCATACTTCATGCCCAGTGTTCCTGGGATAACCTCTGGATCCTCCATGATACTGAGCAGGATAAAGCAAGTACTGAAGATGAGTGCAAGAAAGGATGTGTAGTGATCTGAATAAAAACAGAAAAAGAGTTCTCACGTCTTGTGCTTGTAAGAAGTACGTGTGCAAAACTGCGGCGGCTCAGTCAGTGAAGCAGTTCATTCTGTATGTGCGTTTTAAGTGTGTTTCCACAGAATAGCTCAATATACTGTACTTGCAGCAGCATAGCTCTCCAGCAGCTTGTGAGCAGTTCAGAGTCACCGCTGTGGTTCAGCATATACGCTGCTGATGAACCTCAGTGGAGTCTACGATGGAGGTGCCGAGAGGACTCTGAGCAACGGGGTCTTCATTTTGTTCAGTTGATGGTCTCTCCATCCGTCTCATACTCACCCTCCAACCCATTGGAGCTGCACCTGAAACCAGCACATCACGAGAAATGACACGTTAGCCTGAAGTTTTGGTATTAGTTATTGTGTAGCAGTGAATGCTGAAAAGCTTGCTTGTTGAATATTATTGTTCTTATCCAGAAGACTCTGTTTTATAGATAATTTACAAATTTAAATTTACATATAATTTGCTGTACTGGACGTTAGGAGATGCATCCTTTAGGCTCACTGATCTACATTATATCTGAGCTTGATATATGATGTCTGTATTTGAAATTTTCCACCAGGTAGAGCCTGATAGCCCTGACTTTGTGAATTACTGTTATAGGATTGTCACAGCAGCTCAGGAGCATCATGTTTTACAGTGTTTTTTCTCCTCAGAGTACTGTTTTGTTTTTTCATTTTAACCAAAAAAGTCGTACTCACTGAGGCTGTCAAAGTTTAAACCAAAGGGACAACTGCTCAGCACTACCTAGCTTGATTTGTTTTGGTTAAATCATAAATCCTTAACTAATAAATCGTACCACTCGTGGGATGAATGAATACTACCTGGTATCACTTGTATGGCTGATTCTGAGCCGTAGTTTGGATGATTCTCTGCATCAGGCGACTGAGGTTTCGTCTGCCGTGAGAATAAGTTTCAGCACCGCATCTGTATACAGTACTGCTGATCGTAAAGTGCTAATATTAATGATCTTAATGAACCTTAGAACAGACGGTTCTTGAGACCGTTGACTGTCCTCGGTCTTGGTACCTGAAGATACTAAAGGAAGGGAAAAACACATAAAAGGAATAAAAATTGTCAGCAGTGGCAATGTTACTCATCACCAAAAATTGTTTGAAAGATCATAATTGTTCTATACTGAATAATAATAAACGATTCTACATGGCTGTATTGCTAAATAAAACATCATTAGACAACTGGAAAAATATGCCTTTCCCTTTAATGTGATCCAAATTATATGACTATGACCAGAATTTAATATATTCTTTTGCATATTGCAACATGGCTACACTTGTTCATTGTATTAAATGCTGTTTTTAATATCTCTGTTTCTCAAAAACATGTACCCAGGGACTTAATCAGAAAACACATGTGTTAGGATGACTTACGCATTAGCTAACACCCTTAGCCTATATGTTTTTTCATGAATACTCTGAACTTTACCTTGATTTGCCAGACAACAGTGCATTACACCCTAGAGACATCTTGAAATGTCCAAGGTTCTGCGAGAAGAAAAATGTTATTAGCATTATGGTACACAATAGCATAGACTAGACGTAGAGTATAATAATACGATTCACAGAAGAAGTGAAAAAACAGAACCTGATCACAAGATAGATTAGTTTAGCTTATTTATCTTTAAAGAATGGAACAACACACTTCCAACCTGTAAGCTAGTGCGCCAGGCTCAGGTTCTGTAGTGTACACATAGTGTAGTAGAGTGTTTGTAAATTGGAGCACTAACCAATTCCCTCCATCACTGAGTTCAGTTCCCATCAAGATTGTTTGAGTTAAATGCACTGTATTTTCTACAGTTGGATTGATATGAAATATAAAGAGATGACCAGGACAAAACTTGAAGGTTATAATGTTACACTGTATTAAGGTGAGCTACAAGAGCCTGAAGGTCGAGTGTGAGAGAAATAAAGAAATATGATTTTATGAAGTCTTAGGTGTGACTGGATGGTCTTACCTGAGATGCAGCTCCGTTAGAGGAGGATGGCTGTGTGCTTCCTTCCTCCTGCTGCCTGGAGCTCTGCAATTGCCGCTGCTTCATTATGTACTCATATGTGCTCATGCCTTTATATACTACAGACAGCGCGAGAGAGAGAGAGAGAGAGAAGGGACAGCATATGCGGTTAATCAGTTTTCTGACCTTTCCTATTAATTGTATTCAGTTGTTTTTGCATGAGTGTTAAGAGAAACTATTTAGTCCAAAGACTTTACAATAGACATCATATTGAAAAACAAATCTGATGAGGTCAAAGCTTTGTGCTTTCTACTTCGCCGACGTTACTAGACTTCCAGCTTCTCTTTACTCATTATTTTAGAGCAATTGTTCTTTGTGCCCGAACAGCTTGAAACTATTTGGAGCATCAGTAGAGGAAAAAGAGTAAACAAGGACGTTGGGGGGAAAAAAAGAACAAATCTGACAAAATAAGATTTAGACTTGTGCCAAGAAGTGTTCAAGTGCATAGGGTATAAATCAATGAGGGGTAATGAGGAACATGATTAAATAAAGCGAGAAAAATTAAGTATTCAACAGGCAGATCATTTTTTTTAATGATGGTAGGAAACAATGATCTAATACGGAATGTGGAAAGCTAAAAGAGTCAGAGCATGGGAAGCCACAGGAGTCAGACGCAAAGGTTTCTTACAGGAAAGTATGACGTAAGTAGTTTTATTGCTGGTAGACACAGAAAGGGAATCATTCATGATGAAAACATTGGCTACCAAGTTATTTTGGCTAGTATTATTAGTAAGCTCAGTAACATACTATTATTTGTCTTTTAACTTATAGACACTGTATATGTTCACCCTGGGTATAACATATACCTAAATCAAGTTTCCTTTGGCAGAAATAACAACTTACATGACTGAATAGATCCCTAATTTATTGACTTTGATTAAGCAAATCACTAGGTGAGCCAGTCTTTCTGACACTTGTGCACTCACAGAGGTACATATGGAAGATCAGTAAGTGGCACAGCAGTAGGAATGAAGCGAGTGCGATGATGACAGTGATGACAGCCAACACCAGGAGACCGGCAGAACTGGTCTGTACTGGTGCTACGGGCAGGAAGGCAAACCACGTCGTGCTCCCATTAACAGCTATGTAGAGAAAGTACAGAGTAACACTGATCATAGACAGTGCCTTTTAGCATTGTGCAAACACTGTTAGCCATACTAACCTAATAACACAGTAATAACAGTAATATTTCCATCGTCATAAATAAATACACTGTGCTGACGCCTCCGTAGACTCACTCTTGGCGAACGTGGAATAATTAACATTACTTCTCTCCGGTTCATTCAGCCTCTTTGTGCCTGAGTGACCATGAACAGAATTTTTAACATTTTATATACTCCATTTTAGCATAATTAATGCGTGCTAATTGCATCTTCTACCTCATGGTGAAAGGAATATATAATACTCATGTTATTTATAGTTACTGAATGACAATTTTCACATATATTTTGCACATAAAATCTCATGGAAGTTTAAACAGTAAAATCCACCAAACTTAACCAGATCTTGCCAAGTTTCACCGGCAAATCTCACAACCCACGAAGGGTTAATAAGCCGGTCCCTACTGTCGGGTAATATTCATCTCATTTCTAACCAGACGAGATACTTGCGCTGCTTGTGCACGTTAATATGACAGAATTTTTTAACATTTAAAACCATGTTGCCGAAGTCTTTGTGTTTGTTCAACTGAACTTTAAATCTACTGGATGTTGGCTAGAGAGCATACGGAATGTCCTAAAAACTCTATTAGATATACTTCACTTTTATTCGGGATGTGACATGCAAGTGAGACATAACACCAAGTTGTGTAAAAGGGTGTCTCACGTTTTCACCTTGAAAAGCTGTTGCTGTTCGAAGGATTGCAGGATTCACAAAGTGTTCGATGAAGACAAATAAGATGACCAGGATGAGGAGGAACACTCCGCAAACAGCCGAAAGTACAGTCACAAAAAATAGCCTGGAGACAGAAAAGACAGGATGTGCAGCAAACACTGCAAACTACAACCCCAATTCCAAAACAGTTGAGACGTTTTGCAAATTGTAAATAAGAACAGAATGCAATGATATGGAAAGCTCATAAACCCATATTTTATTCACAACAGACATTTTGCTATTTCATGAAACATATTGGCTCATTTTGAATTTCATGACAGCGACACGTCTCAAAAAAGTTGGGACAGGGTAGGAACAATTTGCAACTAATTAGGTCAATTGGAAACAAGTCAGTAACATGATTGGGTATAAAAAGTGCATCTTACAGTAGCAGTGTCTCTCAGAAGTAAAGATGAGCAGAAGATCAACAATCCCCATAATACTGCGTCAACAAATAGTGGAGAAAAAAGTTCCTCAGTGTTAAATTGCAAAGAGGTTGAATATATCATCATCTACAGTACATAATATAATCAAAATATTCTGAGAATCTGAAGAAATCTCTGTGCGTAAGGTACAGGGCCGAAAAACCATACTGGATGTCCGTGATCCTCGGGCCCTTAGGCGGCACTGCATCACAAACAGGCATGATTCTGTAATGGACATCACTAAATGGGCTCAGGAATATTTCCAGATTACATTGTCAGTGAACACAATTCGCCATGCCATCCACAGATGCCAGTTAAAACTCTATCACTCAAAGAAGAAGCCGTATTTGAACATGACCCAGAAGCGCTGACGTCTTCTCTTGGCCAAAGCTCATTTACAATGTGACTGCGGAACTGTGGGACTGTGGCTAAGTGGAAAACTGTTCTGTGGTCAGACGAATCTAAATTTGAAATTCTTTTCCGAAACCAGGGACACCATGTCATCCGGACTAAAGAGGAGAAGGACCACACAGTATGTTATCAGCGCTCAGTTCAAAATCCAGCATCTCTGATGGTATGGGGGTGCATTAATGCATATGGCATGGGTGGCTTGCATATCTGGAAAGGTGCCATCAATGCTGAAAGGTATAGCCAGGTTCTAGAGCAACATATACTCCCATCCAGACGATGTCTCTTTCTCTTTCATTTTCCAACATGACAATGCCAAACTACACACTGCATCAATTACAATATCATGGCTTCGTAGAAAAGGGTCCGAGTACTGAACTGGCCTGCCAGCAGTCCAGATCTTTCACCCATTGAGAACATCTGGCACATCATAAAACGAAAACTACAACACAGAAGACCTGGGATAGTTGAGCAACTTGAATCCTGTATCGGACAAGAATGGGACAATATTACTCTTCCAAAACTGGAGCAACCGTCGAGTCTCTTCAGGAGTCTCTTCAGGCTCCTCGTTCTCCTCAGTCCCCAGACATTTACAGACTGTTGTTAAGAGAAGACGGGATGCCACACAGTGGTAAACATGGCCTTGTCCCAACCTTTTAGAAACGTGTTGCTGCCATGATATTCAAAATTACCTAATTGTTTTCTTAAAATGATACATTTCATTTATTTAAACTCAGTTTAAACATTTGATATGATTTCTATGTTCTGTTGTGAATAAAAAAAGGGCTTCTGAGATTTCCAAATCATTGCATTCTGTTTTTATTTACAATTTGGACAACGTCCCAACCTTTTTTGGATTTGGGGTTGTGTGTGTATATATGTGTGTATATCTCTTGCAAAAGAGATATTTCTGTTCTGGTTAATATTTACCAGTAGTTCCTACTTCCTACACAGTTGTTGAGCCATTTGCAGTGGTGGTCAAAATCTGCAATGCACTTGTTGCAGGTACCGCAGTGTTTCACTTTCGATCCCCTGCGGTGAGACAGTAAACAAGCTGACTCAGACAGGATGCTGGGCTTCTCTTTGTTGTAGCAACAGTTATAGTAAAAACAGTAAAACAGCATGCAGTGCTCCCACTGTGAGGTGATAATTAATACCTTACAGTTATAAAACCTATAGTGAACTACTTTACAATGGGATGTAATGAAGCTGTATTCTTAAAAAAAGTATATATATATATATATATATGATTGATATAATTGATATATATATATGATTTGTCAAATCTGTAGGAATTTGGATTTGTAGGAATTAGTGGTATGTTTTTTGTGTGCATTGTGCTCCGTACTTGCTGCCACTACATCACTGATATCTGTCACTGATGTTAAATATAGACGCTTTTTACTTTCTTAACCTGTAATATTTTGCACTGTATATAAATAAGAAGTGTGTCTATGAAAATATTTAGCACAGCAAAGCTACAATTTATACACCAGTCAAACAAAAATGAGCCTCTTACTGTTTTTTCAAGATTAAAGGGTTGTTACAATATCACTTGGTCTTAACTATAGCACCATCTGTTGTTTAAATATTAAAAGGATACTGGATGGGTAGGTGTAGACAAATCATACTGGTGTAGACAGGTTTAGACCTTACATGACCAAATGTTACCAGTTTGTTAACAGTGATTCTTTAGAGTGTAAAAACGTGCAGTATGGTGTCCCCCAAGGCTATGTTCTTGGCCACCTACTATTTTTCCTTTATATGGGCATGTATTACACAAACAAAAGACTTCCACTTCTACTCAGAAGATTATACTTATCAGTTACTTGGCAATTATACTTGTAAGTTTGGCCAGATTCGTATGGGAAAACTGTGTCAAATATATAAATGTCCGTATTAAGAGAAACTTCCTTCCATTAGATTTTAATACAACAGAAATGCTGATATTGGGTGCTAATTTTCCATTTGCTATTTTTCTGTGAAACATAAAGCTACATTTAGTGACCTCTAGCTTATCATTTGTTTCGCTAAAACATGTAAATCTCTAAAAATGGTTTATTATTTAAGAAACATAGTCAAAACCAGTTGATCTTGAGGCCAAGAGCGTCAATGGGGAAGCCTCCGTCCTTCTCCTTACTAATTTTGTGCCTTAAATACCCTTAAAATACACTTTAAACAGGAATTAAGCTATTAAAGCTATTGATCTTGGATCAGTCGATATTGTTCTAATGAGAATCTCAGATGGACAGATGGACTGCACCAAGTGGTGGAGGCATAATAAGACATATGCAAACCCTATATGATGCTGAGAGGCCACTGCATACTTGCTTATTTAATTATATATATATCAATATTTAAACCAGTGAATGGTTGATCTGTGGATAACTTGCTGATCTACTGAAGCAGTATAACCCATTTCCGAACTTTCCTCAGCTGATGTTGACTTAGATGTTGGTGCTTTCTTTTTGTGCTATTTGTTTCTTTTATTGTTTCTTGGCGCGACTCGGTCGGCACATGGACACCGGAACAAGCG
>JAQMYM010005085.1:0-11316 GCA_030014255.1 Parauchenoglanis ngamensis
AACATCCTCCGAGAGCAACTTCTCCCAACCATCCAAGAACAGTTTGGTGATGAACAATGCCTTTTCCAGCATGATGGGGTCTGTGGTAGCTCAGTGGTTAAGCGATTGGACTAGTGATCCGAAGGTTGTGAGTTCACATCCCAGCACGGTCAAGGTGCCACTGCTGGGCTCTTGAGCAAGGCCCTTAACTTTCGCTGCTCACTTGTATAAAATATAAGACGTATGTAAGTCGCTCTGGACAAGGGCGTCTGCCAAATGACATAAATGTAAAATGTAGCACTGTGCCATAAGGCAAAAGTGATAACTAAGTGTCTCTGGGAACAAAACATAAATATTTTGCATCCATGGACAGGAAACTCCGCAGACCTTAATCCCATTGAGAACCTGTAGTCAATCCTCAAGAGGCAGGTGGACAGACAAAAACCTACAAATTCTGACAAACTTTAAGCATTGATTATGAAAGAATGGCCTGCCATCAGTCAGGATTTGGCCCAGAAGTTGATTGACAGCATGCCAGTGCAAAATGCAGAGGTCTTAAAAAGAAGGGCCAACACTGCAACTACTGACTCTTTGAATAAACTTAATGTAACTGTCGATAAAAGCCTTTGACACTTCTGAACTGTTTGTAATTACACTTCAGTATACCATAGAAACAGCTGGCAAAAGATATCTAAAAAGACTGAAGCAGCAAACTTTGTGAGAACCAATACTTGTGTCATTCTCAAAACTTTAGTTGTCTTCCGTCTTCCAAAATATTGAATATTGCGTTGATGTCCAAAAACTTATAGAGTTGACTATACTTAAAGCTCAACTTTTTCATTAAAGGCCTGGCTATAAAATAACATTTATTAGGTTTTTTTCCCCTACCTTTCAATGTCACCAGCAGTATAAATCCAAGATTTATGATTTGGCTCAAGTAGTGCCAAATGGTCACATCTCCATAAGATCATAAAGTTTTCCCCAACAGCCATGCTAAACACAAGCCAATAAAAAATATTTAATCATTCAGTAGCCAGATTGATGTAATAGGCTGAAGTGTTTCTTAGGTTACTCAAGGACCTGGATGAACACTAACTGGCTGATATGAAACAGATGGCCATGGCAAGTTATAAGGCAAGAAACGGTTCTGTGGTAGTAATATCAGCCCAGTGGCCACACATGGCATCCAGCTTTGCTTAGCTATGAACAGTCTATATAGGCCTGCAAAATAACCACGTCACCACATATAGCTTTTTTGTCACTGAGTTTGTGCCTTTGGACTAACAGTACCAGTTCTTGTTGGTAGATTGCCTGTATTTGAGACTCATCCACTCCTGCTTTTCACAATCTTACTAAGCTAAATGTATCTGTGAGAGCAGATATTAGTACAATTTTGGTGTATTACATGGCTACAAAGTGGGCAAGAATAGTTCCTCTGCCTGTAGAGACCTGAAATGTTGGATTAAAGATTCATTCAACAATGAAAACGACATGCACTCGCATGTACAAAATTAACTACTCATGCAGTATAATATTTCTGCAGGCATGCACAGAGTGCCAGAGTGTGAAACTGTAACTGAATATGACTTAAATGTTTTCATAATACAAAGAAGACGACTGGTTACCATCCTATAGAGTGTACTCAAACATACAAATCATAACAGGTATACATCTAAAACCACTGCAGAAAACCTTACTGCAGACACAGGTTGGAAAACGGTAGTGGGATGGATGCTCAGCAGCCGTATAAAAAGGTGAATACCAGTGGTGTGTTATATGCGCCATTCGCCTTTTATATATGCGGGCTACAATGAATAGTATCAAGAATGCATGCACATGAAGCTGCACAAAGTCATCTGGCTGTTATTTATTGATCTCAAGGATAAAATATCAAGGATGAAAAATAAATATAAACATACATTTTAGTCCATGCTTATGTAGATTAGTGCCATTTACTCACTCATGCTAAGCATGTAACACAAAGTAGTACTGGCTTTTAGCTTTTATACTTTCAGGAACAGTGGATTCCAAGCCATCAATTCACAGCTCTGCTCTGAACAATCACTAATAAGTTCACTTTACTTAGCAAAAGTGAGGAAACCGATTGCCTCAGAATATCTAAGTAAAGTAACTAATTACTTGTTAAGTTGTTAAAACTTGAAACTTGCTACAGACTACTTATTAACATTGTTGTTAACATTAATTCAAAATTGCAAATTGGCTACTAAACTACTAAAATCAGTTCAACCAACTAAAACATTTAAGTTTTTACATATTTAAACATTTGATAACTCCAGTGATTTTCATTCAGATAGTAAAGTATACTTAAAAAAAATCTGTGATTAAGACTGGTAAAGAGCACAGACCACAATCAGATTTTTCCCTGATTTTCTCTCTCATTTAGTCATGGTCAATTCCCACCCATCAGACATAGCTCCCATATCACATGACAAGGGCAAAAACTACATCTTTTCAAACTGCTACACATGGAACATCAGGGGGCAATGTAACACCATAGAGGAAAGCCAATTTTGTTCTGTTAATTTCCCAGCCACTGATGCTTTCATCATTGTCAGGACTCGAGCTAGCGATCCCCCCAATGATAGGGCAAACACGTTTCTGTTTAAAAAAAAAACAAAAAAAAACGGCTTTTGTACTCTTACCTGTTATTGCACATATGTGCTAAAATCACATGCCTTTATTTTATGGCATCATTTCATTAAGTTAAATAACTTTAAATAACTAAGTTATTTAAATAAGTTATTTAAATCTTTAAATAACTGCGCATGATCAAACATAGTGGTTGTCCCTACTCAGATGTTTAGTTTGTTGAGTTTATCAACTTGAGACACCAAAAATATGGACCTTCACTAGAAATCTGGAATGTTACTAAATTAAGTAAAGTGAACATAATCTGAATAAGTTAAATTAACTTTGTTTATGAGTTAGGATCTCAATTCTTTTTACAATGTGTAAAAGAACAAATGGAAGAGAGCACAACCATCTTTTATTATTCCTGACATTTGTTGAAAGAGGTGCTTCACAGGGGTGTTATGAATTTAAATTCTATTGCACCTTTAGATTAAGGAGATTAAATGAATGAATAATCATTTAGGTGGGAAATGATCCATAAAGAAGACGCTGTATTGGAATGGCTTCCCCATAATCATTTTAATACAAATGGAATGAGCATTCAATTCAATGCCCTAATAAGAAGAAGCTGCCAAAATAAAGTATTGGTAAAAATGTGTCTACCTGCCATCTTGCCTTCTGTGAGGAGTACTTATGTTATGTACAGTATTTAACAGTAAATACTATGATTTTGGCGTGCCATTCCAACATAGCTTCTTATTTATGAAGTCCATATGCCAGCCAAATGAATAATTTTAATGCCTTCAAACTTGTGTTATGAATGTCTTGAATCTGCTGTTAAAGCAAAAAAAACAAACAAACAAACAAACAAACAAAAAAACAAGCTAATTTGCAAGATATGGATAAAGAAAAAATGGTAAAATAGAATCAGAATCAGTCAATTCATAATGATAACTGACAGATTTTGTTCTCTCGCCCATGTAAAGACAAAGCAAACCATCTTATGCGTTTTCAGATAAGCCTTTCAGACGTTCTCCAGCATTGCTTCGTAAAATACACTCACCATCCACTTTATTAAGGAACACCTGTACACCTGCACATTCATGCAGTTATCTACTCAACCAATCATGTGGCAGCAGCACAATGTATAAAATCATGCAGGTCAAGAGCTTCAGTTAATGTTCCCATCAAACAGCGTAACGGGAGAATATGATATCTGTGACTTTAACCATGGTGTCTGTTGTGTGTGAAAATCACAGGAGATTAGAAGTTTCTGAAATACCCAACCAGCCCATCTGGCACCACCCACAATGCCATGGTGTTTGGTGTTTGGTGTGAACATTAACTGAAGCTCTCTACCTGGATCTGTATAATTTTATGTATTGTGCTGCTGCCACATGATTGGGTGATTGGATAACTGCATAAATGAGCAGGTGTACAGGTGTTCCTATTAAAGTGGATGGTAGGTGTATTCACAGTCCCCTCAAAAAGTATTGGAACAGTGACTGTTTCACAGGGGACTGTGTGACCAGTGGTTTCTTAAAAGAACCATAATCAGCTGAGAAATTATGTTATAGGAGTCATTTCTAATAATCTGCAACCTGGGAAAAAATAATCTAATAAATTCAACATACTATAAATATAACTCATGCAGTGCCATTATGTCACAAACTTATTCATTTAAGGAGCATTAAATTTATTCCATGTGCACAGTGAAACAATCTTGAATTAAGAATTACTATCAGACCTTCAGGGGGGGCAAAATGGGGTTAATGGTATAAATATGTTAGATACACACCATGTAAGATGTTCATTCTGAGATGTTTATTCAAAACATTTTGAAAATTTTGAAAAAAAACAAAAAACAAACCTAACAAACCCAGGCCTATCTGCCACAGCCGTCCAGCAGTAGTTAAGTACTCGGTCTCGTGCCTCCCACACACACTGAGGACACTGAGGTCACACAATGCTTCCCTTACTTTTCTGATAATTATTGTTTCTTACTTCTAACTGAATATAAACCGTTTTAATGTAAAAGCAAACAAACAAGCAAAAACAAAACAAAGAAATTTATTAACTTTGTAGGAACAAGGCAAGTTAATTGCAGCTCCTAGCACACAAGTGGTTAATAGTGATCCAATATGACAACACGACAGACATTTGTTCAATGGGAATAACAGAGAAAGAAAGCAAAAGGTTCTGTTTTGCTGTTGGTTCACCCACTGAGATCTAGTACAACAGGTGAATAGTCTTGAGCTGAAGCAACATGGACTTCGGTAACAATGGCAGCCCTCAAACTGATTACCTATTTCACATTTAGAAAGCTATTTGAACCTGTGTAAAACCAGTATTGACCAGGTCATTGGTATATAGCTCAAATGTAACTGGAGCAGAAAACACGGAAACGTATAACTCTCATTAACTGTCTGCTTGCAATGATGATTACACAAATCGTTAAATATACACATTTATAAATTCTCATAAGCTATAACAAATACATGCACTAATAAGATACAGTCCAAGAGGGAAAAGGACAAAATAAATGTAATCATGCTACAGTTCTGAATAAGTGTATTATAGGTGTCTTTGTAGGTACTTATTATTTATTGTATGTTTATAAAAACAGCTCACCAACAAAACTCACAGATCCACAGGTCTATAAACAAGCTACTTGCTACATACTCCTCCTCACACCTCCACGTCTCTCAACGTGCATAGCAGTTCTTAGCGCTATGGTGTCTATTTCATTTACGTCTGTCTCTGACTCTGACACATGACATTGCTATGTTAATTCTGTCCATAGTGGATCTGTCAGAATAAGATGCCTGTCAGAATAACATGGCTGTTTGGTAAGTCATGTGAAGGATGTGGGCCAAGGCATCATGTCCCCCACACAGTCCCACAACTCCCATCCCAAAACACCCATCTTGGTTTACACTGGTTCCACACATTACTGCTAAACAGAGAAAGTTTACATGTGTCTCACTTGCTATGAGGGTTAAGGGCCTTGCTCAAGGGCCCAACAGTGGCAGGCTGGCAGGGTTGTTCTTCCAAACACACACATCAGCAGTAATAGATGTTGATGACCAAAACATCAGCTCACTGAGACACACGTGGCATAACATAAGCACTGTCTAACCACACGGTCTCACATAACCACATGGGGCTGTGTGAAAATTCCTTATTAAACGCACTACATCCTAAGGTCGATGTGCTGGAAGGCGTGTTGCAGCGTTGGAAAATTGCTTTCTTAGGCTAATATAGAGCTAACAATGGGCACTTCATTAAAATGCACATCACGTGTGCATTAACTGACATACTACAAATAATGCATGACGTTAACAGGCGCAGTCAGCAGCATTTTAGGAGCTTCCGTGGAAAATATCTGTGTATCTTTACCTGAGGCTCTGCACCTTCTGCGGGACATCACTCCAGGGAAGAGTTTCCCTTTCTCATATACCTCAGTGAAGTTCCTTCCGAATACGTCCTGGTCGGTATATTTTTCTTTCAAAACAAAAAAATATTTGTCTGAAGGTATTTCTGTGTTTCTTTATGCACACAGAGCTGAAATGCCCCGTGGCTCTGACCTCAGGGAGCTTTACAGTACACAGTATCGCCAGTGTCCTCCAGTATCAGGTGCCGAGATGAATAAGGTGCTGCTGTAAAACACTTAGAAGTTTTTCCAGAGGAATTCGAGTCTTCTTCGCGGAGAATTACCTGAGGCAATGCGCTTCCTCTCCCTTTGAAGGGAGCGAGTTAGGGCTTCGTGTACAGGATGTTACCTGCTGCCACAGGTTGTCCAAAGTGCGCAATGCTAAACGCAAGTCCCTGCAGGCTACACAAGCGCGCGCTCTCGCTTCAACTCCCCCCTTTCTTTTATTGTTAGTTTATAGTGCACCAAAATCACTGAAGCTCCCTGAAAACCTCTGGTCGACCAGCCGAAGAATGGATATTGCTTCTTTTTAAAAGTTCACATGAACTACAGGAGCTGTATAAGCCATGTGAAGTTAAATGAACAGCGTCTACTTTATGCTGTTCTCCCTCTCCTCCTTTCCATTCTTCCCCCGTTCCCTCCCTCAATCCCCTCCCCCTTTCTCTCTCTCTCTCTCTCTCTCTCTCTCTCAGCGCCTCTTTTCTCCCAAGGTTGAAAAATTACTCTCGTACGTCTGTCAGACTGATGTAAACTACATAGTAACGTGTCACCCATTGTTTCTGAATGTAACCGCCAATTTCCTTAATTTACTCTCCTTCTACACATTCTGTTAAGATTCTTAACTTTAACTCTAGTAGGTCTACTGTAGCCTCGTTTAGTCCAATACCTTAGTTCAATTTATAATAGAAACAATACTAGAAACAATTTATAATAGAGAAAGGATAAATTAAACTTAATTTAATAAATTACAATCTCATAACAATAATTCAGGGCCGTGTCTGAAACCTCATACTGCCGAACGAGCCTAAAATGACCAGCGCCTTAGGTGTTATAGGCCACTGCTGCGCGTGCAGATTTTTATAGAAGCATAGGTTTACAGTCTAACGTATAATTTATATTTATAAAGCATATTACTTTAGTCTGTTTCTGGGTCGAAACTTGACCACAAAAAACAAACACACAAACGAAAACAAACAAACAAAGATCACGCTAACAAACGTTTGCTTTTGTTCATTCCTAATCGTTTCACTTTCTAGCCACTAGAGGGCGTAAGGCGCCACATAAATTCCTTTCATCAGCTTATGCTTCCAAATTTAACTGTCAAACGGATAAATGATCTTTTTATATTTTACATGTGAGCCTGCCTGTTTAATATCAAACAAACTATAGTTTTATATAATTATAAAAAATATATAATTTATTTATAGGTTTATATTAAATATATTTCTACAGTCACCATTTACATTCCCTATTCCTCAATATTTATTACTTCATTCATATTAATCATCACAATGTTCCGTTATATGTTTATTATGCACATATTAATTTTTTAAAATTTTTAAGCAAAATCCAAAGTGCAAAATCCTTTTGCTCCAGAGGCATTTATTTAATTTTTAGACTTTAAAGCAACTTTCTTTGATATAGATATTAACTGTTTACAATGACGAGGAAACATAAGAACTGAAGAGCAGTGTATGCTAAATAAATGCAGAATGATATAAATCTATCACACATGGTCATCAGCGTTTTAAACAGATCAAAACTGTGATGTTTATTACATGGTAATAAAGACAAATGCAGTACTGAAGATTCAGCAGGAAACCAGTCTTATGCAGTCTAGTAATGATACAGTATATTGCTATTCAATTGACTTAACCTAAGAAAGCTCTGTCTTTCCCAGGGATGATGACAAGATTCTGTTTTCCATAAGAACCAATTCTACAGTAGAAATACATCAAACACAATTGTAAAAAGTTCATCAGACAAATCTGTGCATTTCAAATAGCTTGTTTCCTCTTGACTCAATTGTAATCAGCAGCAAACACAACTACATGTCAACATAGCACAAATACTACAAACATTTTTCCTCTTTATGAAATATGGAATATAAATCCATATATTGGTCTCTTGAGGGTCAAATTACCAGCCTTTTCCCCAGATGCAGCATGAAAATCTTCATGTAGTACAAATGCAAGCCTCTCTAGAATGAAGCTGTTTGCAGACATAGGAGGAAACCTCTTTTTCAGAGAGGAGTTAGAAACACCAGTAAATCCTTGTTCCATATTACTCAGTCATCAAAGTCTGGGATGTCATCGTAAGAGTAGCCGCGATAACCCTTATAAGCATAGTAGGCAATCCGCAAGTGATAGAATCCTGGGATGAAGACCAGAATTCCAATGATGAGGACCGGTATTGTGCGCTCACGGTGCTGTAAGTGAAATAAAAACATACTATCATTCATAGAAAACCTCCAGAAAGGACATAAATCTCTACACATATGGTGTAGCAAAGACATCCTAAAACAATAATAATAAATGAGATAGCAATCAGCTAAATATCTGCCTACTGCATTGGTCAGGATGAAGGGAACATTAGCATTAATTACCATTAATCACATTCTAAATTACTATGTCTGGCTGACATGGTCTGCTCAGACTAGTTAATGTCCTTTAAAAGTCTGATTGCCAGTTTTATCATCTTGATTGAGAGAGTGTGTGTGGAATGTAAGCTAGAAATTAAGCGGATTTTTATAAGATAAATTTTTATAAGATATATAAAAATATCTTCATCCACTTGTACCAGCAACAAAAATCATATGAGCATTAGACTCAGTCTAATAATAATATCTTTGTTTTCTGGTCCTCATTTACTGTATATATACTAAGGGTCAAGTAATTCACAACAGTAGCTGACTAGATAAATTAAAATCTGATGCATGACATCTCTGTTTTAATGTAATTAAATGTGGATAAACAACAGCAAAGAATCGGTCAATCTACACTGTCCCCTCTGAAAGTATTGGATCTGCAAGACCTATTCTTTTGATTTTGTTATACACTAAATACATTTGGGTTTGAGATCAAAAGATGAATATGAGACAATAGATCATAATTTCAGCTTTCATTTCCTGATATTTACATCTAGTTGTGTTAAACAACTTGGAATATGGCACCTTTTGGTGGCAGACCACCCAATTGTTAGGTGAGCAAAAATTAAGTAAATAACACTTAATATTTGGTTGCATGTCCTCTGGTTGCAATAACTGCATCAAGCTGGTGACCAAACAGTTGCATTCTTTTTTCTTTTTTCCCCCCACTTTTCCAGGCTTTTACCACAGCTTCCTTCAATTGTTGGTTTTGGTAGGTTTCTCCCTTCCCTCCCCTCTTCAGGAGGTGAAATTAATGTTCAATTGGGTGAAGGTCTAATGATTGACTTGGCCATTCTAAACCCTTCCACTTTTTCCCCCTGATGAAGACCCTTGTTGTGTTGACAGTGTATCTTGCGGCATCATGAAGTTCCTTCCTCTTAGACTTGATGCATTTATCTGTAAATTGGCAGATGGCGTGTTTCTGTATAGTTCAGCATTCATTCTGCTGCTACCATCATGAGTTACATCAGCAATAAAGATTAGTGAACCTGTTCCAGAAGCAGCCATGCAAGTCCAAGCCATAACACTACCTCCACCATGCTGACCAATGAGCTTGTACATTTTCGATCATGATCAGATCCTTTCTTTCTCCACACTTTGGCCTTTACATCACTTTAAGGAAGGTTATTCTTTTTCCAGACCTTTTGTGGCTTATGTCTTTATTTCTTTGTGAATTCCAATCTGATCTTCTGATTCTTACTGCTGATGAGTGGATCTTGCATCTTGGGGTATGGCCTCTATATTTTTGCTCCTGAAGTCTTCTTTGAACAGTGGATTATGATACCTTCACCCGTGCCCTGTGGAGGTTGCTAGTGACTGTTTTTTGTTTTTTCTTCACCAGCTTTCTCAGTGATTGTCATCAATTGCTGCTGTTTTCCTTAGCTGACCTGTTCGATGTCTGGTTGATGGTATACCAGTGGTTTCTTTTTTGTTCAACACATTCCAAATTGTTTGTCTTGGCTATGCCCAGTGCTTGTGCAATGATCAATTCTCCTTATTTTCATCAGATTCAAAATGGTTGCCTTTTCTTCTATAGACAGCTCTCTGGTCTTCATGCTGGTTCATCCTTTTGAAAAACAAATGCAACCTTCACAAGTGAAACCCAGGGCTCAAACCAAGAGCAGACATTCAGAGCTTTACTGTTTCTTTATTTATCTAACAGGGCACAGCTGGGCAACAAGAAACACTGGTCAGTCACGTGTTCCAGTATTTTTTGATCACTTGAAAAACGGATGGGTTCAAATGAAAGGTGCCATTTTAAATTGTTTAACACATCTGGAAGTAAATATCAGGAAATGAAAGCTGAAATTCTGATCTACTGTCTCATATTGATCATTTGAGCTCAAACCTAAATGTCTTCAGGGTATAGCAAAAATAAAAAGAATTGGCTTTGTGGTTCCAGCACATTTGTACTAGGCTGAAGAAACCAGTAAATAAATCAAATCAAATAAACTAAATAAAATACAAAGAGATAAATCTATGCATGATATTACACTATTTAAGGATAAACAGTTATGGGGAAAAAGCAAATATGCCCTTATTCAATTCTATATTTTTGTTTATCAGGGCATAAGTAACAGTTGTGTTTCTCATCAATTAAGTGATTAAGCATAGTTAACAACAACAACAAAAAAAAAACCATACAACAGATTTCAAGATGTAGCCATTTATTCCCAAAAATTAGACCAACATTCAGAAACCAGGTGGGAAAAAATAAGTACGCCCTATAATTCAGAAACATGTAGCAACAAACCCACCTGTAGTAACCTTTGGCAACAATAACTTGAAGTAAACATACTCTGTAGTATATGCTATATATACATAGAATGCTATAATATGCATAATTTTGGCCCACTCTTCTTACAAAAAATCTGCTTTAGTTCATTGATGTTTAAGGGCATTTGTTTATGCATAGCTTTCTTAAGATCCCACCACAGCATCTCAATGGGGTTGAGTTGTGGACTTTGACTTGGCCATTTCAACACCCTGATTTTTTTCTTCTTTATTCATTCAGATGTTGATTTGCTGGTGTTCTTGGGATCATTGTCCTGTTGCAAAACCTAATTTCAGCACAGCTTAAGCAGCAGTACATACAGTGCATCCGGAAAGTATTCACAGCGCATCACTTTTTCCACATTTTATGTTACAGCCTTATTCCAAAATG